>JAGIQG010000339.1:0-37473 GCA_024679065.1 Sphyrna mokarran | reverse complement strand
TCCTATCCCTAATTATTCTCTCCAACACTTTGCCACCACAGAAGTAAGACTCACTGGCCTATAATTCCCTGGAAGGTCTCTCTTCCCCTTCTTGAACAACGGGACCACATTCGCTATCCTCCAGTCCTCCGGAACCACACCCGTAACCAACGACGACCTGAAGATCAGAGCCAGAGGCTCTGCAATCTCCTCTATTGCCTCCCAGAGAATCCTAGGGTAAATCCCGTCCGGCCCAGGGGACTTATCCAACTTCAAACCCTCGAGAATTTCTAACACATCCTCCCTATCTACTCGATACCTTCCAGTTGGCTACCCTGTACCTCTAAGTGTTCCCCATAAATACAAATAAATCAACCTGCTGTGAATACCGAAGAGAAATATTTATTCAGTACCTCTCCAATCTCTTCAGGCTCCACGCACAACTTCCCACTGCTGTCTATGACTGGCCCTAGTCTTGTCCTAACCAATCTTCTATTCTTAACATATCTAAAGAAAGCTTTAGGATTCTCCTTAATCCTATCAGCCAAAGTCTTCTCGTGTCCTCTCTTAGCTCTCCTCAATTCACTCTTTAGCTCCCTCCTGGCTAATCTATAGCTATCCATTGCACTAACCGAGCCTTCAAGCCTCATCCTGACATAAGCCTCCTTTTTCCTTTTAACCAGCAAATCAACTTTTTTCGTACACCAAGGTTCTCTTACTCGACCATTTCCTCCTCGCCTGACAGGGACATACTTATCAAGGACTCGCAGCAGCTGCTCCTTGAATAAGCTCCACATTCCAGATGTTCCCAGTCCCTGTAGTTTCCTAGTCCAATCTATGCACCCTAATTCTCTCCTGATGGCCTCATAATTACCCTTCCCCCAGCTATAACTACTGCCCCCAGCTTCATGCCTATCCCTATCCATCACTAAGGTGAACGTAACCGAATTGTGGTCACTATCACCAAAATGTTCACCAACCTCCAAGCCTAACACCTGGTCTGGCTCATTGCCCAGCACCAAATCCAATGTAGCCTCACCTCTAGTTGGCCTATCTACATACTGAGTCAAAAAACCCTCCTGCACACTTTGTACGAAAACTGACCCCTCTAACGAGCTAGAGCTATAGCTATTCCAATCAATATTAGTAAAGTTAAAGTCCCCCATAACAATTACCCTATTACTTTCACTCCTGACCAGAATTGACTTTGCAATCCTTTCCTCAACCTCTCTAGAACTTTTAGGAGGTCTATAAAAGACTCCCAACAGGGTGACCTCTCCTTTCCTGTTTCTAATCTCAGCCCATACTACATCAACAGACAAGTCCTCATCAAACTTCTTCTCTGTCACTGTGATACAGTCTTTGACTAATAATGCCACTCCTCCCCCCCTTCTACCTCCTTCTCTACTCCGACTAAAGCATTTGAACCCTGGAACCTGCAACATCCATTCTTGTCCCTGCTCTACCCAAGTCTCTGAAATGGCCACAACATCGAAGTTCCAGGTACTGGTCCAAGCTGCAAGTTCCTCCCCCTTATTGCGAATACTCCTTGCATTAAAGTATACGCATTTCAAACCATGCCCTACCCCACCCGTATGCTGCTGTGTTTTACGGCTTTCCTCTATGACCCCCTTACTCTCATCCCTCTTAGCACCCCAACTATTCAGGATCCCACCCCCCCCCTGAATCAGTTTAAAGCCCCCTGCATAGCCTTAGCAAATTTTCCCCCCAAGATATTAGTTCCCCTCTGGTTCAGGTGTAGACCATCTCTCTTGTAGAGGTCCCACCTATCCCAGAATGAGTCCCAATTGTTCAGGAACCTGAACCCCTCCCTCCTGCACCATCCCCGTAGCCACGAGTTCAAACATTCCCTCTCTCTATTCTTCTCCAAACTATCCCTTGGCACAGGCAAGAGTCCAGAGATAACCACTCTGCCAGTTTTGCCCTAAGCTTCCACCCCAACTCCATAAATTTCTGTTTAATATCCCCTTCCCTTTTCCTACCTATATCATGTGTCCCTACATGAACTATGACTTGGGGTTGACTCCCCTCTCCCTTAAGAATCCTAAAAACCCTATCTGTGACATCCTGGACTCCAGCCCCTGGGAGGCAACACACCAGCCCTGAGTCACTTTTATTACTATTTACTCTCCTATCTGTCCCTCTAACTATGGAGTCTCCAATTACTAGGCCCAATCTCTTATTCTCCCTACCCACCTGAGCATTCTCAGCAGGCTCACCCCCAGAGGCCTGCTCCCTTTGGTCATCTCCAGTTGATTCTTCCTCAACTGTAGCCTCCAAGACAGAAAATTTGTTTCGGAGGGGAACAGCCCCAGGGGATTGTCTACCCGATTGCTTCTTACCCCTCCTCCTAACAGTTACCCACGAATCATTTTTAGGAGTGACTATCTGGGGAAGCTGGGGGAAGGGTAATTATGAGGCCATCAGGAGAGAATTAGGGTGCGTAGATTGGACTAGGGAACTACAGGGACTGGGAACATCTGGAATGTGGTGCTTATTCAAGGAGCAGCTGCTGAGAGTCCTTGATAAGTATGTCCCTGTCAGGCAGGGAGGAAATGGACGAGTAAGAGAGCCTGGTGTACGAAAAGAGTTGATTTGCTGGTTAAGAAGAAAAAGGAGGCTTATGTCAGGATGAGGCTTGAAGGCTCAGGTAGTGCAATGGATAGCTATAGAATAGCTAGGAAGGAGGTAAAAAGTGAATTGAGGAGAGCTAAGAGGGGACACGAGAAGATGTTGGCTGATAGGATTAAGGAGAATCCTAAAGCTTTCTTTCGATATGTTAAGAATAGAAGATTGGTTAGGGCAAGATTAGGGCCAGTCATAGACAGCAGTGGGAAGTTGTGCGTGGAGCCTGAAGAGATTGGTGAGGCACTGAATAAATATTTCTCTTCGGTATTCACGCAGAGTGCTGGAAATGTAGCTGTGGAGAGCACTGAGGTACAGGGTTGCAAATTGGGGAGTATTGTAGTAGATAGGGAGGATGTGTTAGAAATTCTCGAGGGTTTGAAGTTGGATAAGTCCCCTGGGCCGGACGGGATTTACCCTAGGATTCTCTGGGAGGCAAGAGAGGAGATTGCAGAGCCTCTGGCTCTGATCTTCAGGTCCTCGTTGGTTACGGGTGTGGTTCCGGAGGACTGGAGGATAGCGAATGTGGTCCCATTGTTTAAGAAGGGGAAGAGAGACCTTCCTGGGAATTATAGGCCAGTGAGTCTTACTTCTGTGGTGGGCAAGGTATTGGAGAGAATTATTAGGGATAGGATTTATAGTTATTTAGAGAGAAATGAATTGATTGGGGATAGTCAGCATGGTTTCGTGAAGGGTAGGTCATGCCTTACTAACCTCATTGAGTTTTTTGAGAAAGTGACCAGAGAGGTGGATGGGGGTAAGGCGGTTGATGTAGTATATATGGACTTTAGTAAGGCTTTTGATAAGGTGGCCCATGGAAGACTTCTACAGAAAATGCAGATGTGTGAAATAGAGGGTGATTTAGCTAATTGGATTAGAAATTGGCTGGCAGATAGAAGACAGAGGGTGGTGGTTGATGGGAGATATTCATCGTGGAGTTCGGTGACGAGTGGTGTGCCTCAGGGGTCTGTTTTGGGGCCCCTGCTGTTTGTAATTTTTATAAATGATCTGGATGAGGGTATTGAGGGATGGATCAGTAAATTTGCAGATGATACTAAAGTTGGTGGTGTGGTAGATAGTGAAGAGGGGTGTTTTAGTTTACAGAGTGACTTGGACAAGTTGCAGAGCTGGGCCGAGAGGTGGCAAATGGAGTTTAATGTGGAAAAGTGTGAGGTAATGCACTTTGGCAGGAACAATAAAAGTGTAGAGTATAGGGCTAATGGTAGGGCTCTTAATAGTGTTGAGGAACAGAAGGATCTTGGTGTATGTGTCAATAGATCCCTGAAAGTAGGCAGTCAAGTGGATAAAGTTGTTAAGAAGGCATATGGAGTCTTAGCTTTTATTGGTAGGGGGATTGAATTTAGGAGCCGCAGCATCATGTTGCAACTGTACAAAACTCTAGTGCGGCCGAACTTGGAGTATTGTGTGCAGTTCTGGTCGCCACATTATAAGAAAGATGTGGAGGCATTGGAGAGGGTACAGAGGAGGTTTACTAGGATGTTGCCTGGTATGGAGGGCAGGTCCTATGAAGAGAGGTTGAAGGATTTGAGGTTGTTTTCGTTAGAAAGGAGGCGGCTAAGGGGGGATCTTATTGAAGCATATAAGATAATTAGAGGTTTGGATAGGGTGGACAGTGATAGCCTTTTTCCTAGGATGGAGAAAGCTAGCACGAGGGGACACAACTTTAAATTAAGGGGTATGAGTTATAGGACGGATATCAGAGGTAGGTTCTTTACTCAAAGAGTGATTAGGGAGTGGAATGCCCTGCCTGCAGCTGTTGTAGATGCGCCAAGTTTGGTGGCGTTTAAGAGGTTAGTTGATAAGTATATGGAAGAGAAGGGAATGGTTTAGTTAGGAGGGGCATTGCTTTTTATTTTGGTCGGCACAACATCGAAGGCCGAAGGGCCTGTTCTGTGCTGTATTGTTCTATGTTCTATGTTCTATCTCTTTGTCACTCCTGCCAATATCCTCCTCAACCTCTCGGATTATCCTGAGTTCCTCTAATTCCAGCTCTAGCTCCTTAACACGATCCTCAAGGAGCTGCAAATGGGCACACTTCCTGCAGGTATAATCAGCATAATCAGGTAGTCAATTAACTTTTAGCAAAAGACTAAAACCTGTGTTTAAAAAAAAACTACAGTGCACCACTGCTGCACCCCATCTAACTTCACAGATGTCTGTAGATCTGTAAGGATGACACAAGTTACAAAATCGATCTTATGCTTTAATGTTCTCAGGAAGTACACAGTCAATGTAAACCAACAAGCCACATGTGTTTGGATACACCATTCTCTGAAACTAAGTGACAGACGCTGCCCAAAGTAACTTCAGTGGATTCTTCTTCAAATCCCCCCCAAATGTTTGTAACAGTGTGAGAAATCTCGTCTCACTAGGACTCTTGCTTCTGCTCTAGAACCTCCACTCTAGAAAAAAAAGGTAGCCTTTGGAATCTTTTCACAAATAATACTTCCTCCTCGATGTCTTCACCAAGGATCCCTCTCCAATACTTCAATGTTTCTTTTTATTATTCCCTCATATTCAGCCATGACAGTGGACACCAGTGCCTCATAGACTGTATGAAGGTGTCACCAACTTTCGATTGATGTCAGATGTCTGAATTCCCGTGAGCAAACTTTACCATGTCTGCATCTAGCAGCTCTGTCTGTAAGTGGGAGCCTCTCTCTGCTCCTCTCTTTAACTTGGGGAGCAGTAGCTTGTTCAGATTCAGGTTTTTTTTTGTTTGATTTCTGTCTTCCTGACACTCCTCTTTTCCTCCTTGGTATCTAACGGTGATTTATATTTTGGATTCTGCTTTTTGAATGCCTGCATTGCCCTGCCTCTACTGGCAGCCTCTGTAAACACTCTCTTGCTCCTTGGGTTAACTGGTTACAACTGAAACTCAGTGCTTCTATCATTTATTGTGGGCCTCTGAATATCAGAAACCGTTTTTTAACTCTATGACTCTTACAATGTCGAAAACCTTAAATTAAAATACAGGGACAGTTTAAAATAAAAAAAAAACTGCAGGCAGGAGCTTTTTATAACATGGAGTGAAATTAAAGTTTTGGCCCTTAGCTCAGAAGCACAGAAACACAACTTAAACTCTCAAAAAATTATCTGATGCCTACAAATATAAACTACTTCGTAACAGTAAAGCCCAAGATGCTGTATTCTTTATTAACTGCTACCTACACTTGCCCTGCTAAGGGCAATAATCAATGTACATATACGTCCAGTCCCTCTGTTCCTGCAATCCATTAACAATTCTTCTGATTATTTTATATTGCTTCCTCAGAATACTAGAAAGTATCACCTCACACGTTTCTGCACTGAACTTAATCTGCCACCTATCTGCACACTCCATCATGGTCTATTTTTCAATTCCAAACTCTCCTCCTCAGTTTCTGATGCCTTAAAGATTTCTGTGATCAACAAACTTTGAAATTTTCCTCTTTGCTACAAATACCTAGATCATTCATATATATCAGGGAAAGGTAAGGATCCCAATACTGACTAGGATTCTCCCCTACAGACATCCTCCAGCCTGGAAAATATCCATTACTCATTGTTCATTCAATTTTATATCCACATTACTACTTTCCCATTTATTTAATGAGTTTATGCCACAAATCTGTTGTGTCACTAATCAGATGACTCTTGAATATCCATGTACACCACATCAACATCAGAACTGTCATTAACCCTTTCTGTTCCTTCGTCCAATTCACAGCAATATAAAGTCAGTCCAGACAATTTTGTTTTTACCAACCAATGAATTTAGTTTCCTCTATGTCACTATTAGATTCACCATTTCTCTTTTGAACTCAGCGTGAGTGCTCAATGTAGTTAAATGATCCAACTGACCCTCCAATCCTTGGCTAAGTTGAATACTACTGCTCCAGTCTGGAGCCGCAGACTTGACTAAATTAGATTGACCAACTTTTTTAGTTTGTGGTTAGTGGCTCCTGGTCCCCTCTTCATCCAGTCCAATAAACCCAGATAGCTGAGAATTAAACCTGTATCAACTGACTGGAAAGCAATTGTGCTCAGTATTTTATCACCGGCATTGCATTTAGGAACTACCGTGGTGTAGGTGCAACCACTGTGCTGTGAGAAAGAGTGACCAAGGATTTTTGACCCAGTCAGTGTGAAGGAACGGCAAAATATTTCCAAGTCAGGAAGGTCTGTATCTTGGAAGGAAACCCTCACGAATGGAATATTGGCCTTTATTGTGAGGGAGATAGAATATAAAAACAGGGAGGTCTTGCTCCAACTGTACAGGGACTGGTGAGACCGCAACTAGAGTACTGTGTGCAATTTTGGTCCCCTTATTTGTGAAAGAATATATTGGCCTTGGAGGGAGTACAGAGAAGGTTCACCAGATTGATATTGGAAATGAGGGGATTAGCCTATGAGGAGAGATTAAATAGACTGGGCCTGTACTCGGAGTTTAGAAGGCTGAGGGGTGATCTTATAGAGACATATAAGATAATGAAGGAGCTAGACAGGGTAGAGGTAGAGAGATTATTTCCACTTAGAAAGGAAACCAGAACTAGAGGGCACAGCCTCAAAATAAGGGAGGGAGGGGTCAGTTTAGGAGGGGTCAGAGTTGAGGAGGAACTTCTTGTCTAAGAGGGTAGTGAATCTCTGGAATTCTCTGCCCATTGAAGTGGTGGAGGCTGCCTCGTTGAATATATTTAAGTCACGGGTAGATAGATTTCTGATAGACCAGGGAATTAAGGGTTATGGGGAGAAAGCGGGAAACTGAACTGATCCACTTCAGATCAGCCATGATCTTATTGAATGACAGGGCAGGTTCAAAGGGCTGGATGGCCCACTCTTGCTCCTATTTCTTATGTTCTTATGAACCATCCAGATGGAGATATTTCCATTTGTCTGCTTGTCCTTCTGGGGATAGAAATCACCAGTTTGGAAGGTGCTGTGTTGTAACAGGCCATTGGGAATTGTTGCACTGCATCTTATAGATGGTACGTAGAACATTACAGCGCAGAACAGGCCCTTCGGCTCTCGATGTTGCGCCGACCAATTAAGAAAAAGCAATGACTCTCTAACCTAAACCATTCCCTTTTCATCCATAAACTTATCTACTAACCTCTTAAACGCCACCAAACTTGGCGCATCTACAACTGATGCAGGCAAGGCATTCCATACCCTTATCACCCTCTGGGTAAAGAACCTACCTCTGACATCTGTCCTAAAACCACCACCCCTTAATTTAAAGCTATGTCCCCTCGTGCTAGCTTTCTCCATCCTAGGAAAAAGTCTATCACTGTCCACCCTATCTAAACCTCTAATCATCTTATATGTTTCGATCAGGTCCCCTCTTAGCCTCCTCCTTTCTCACGAAAACAACCTCAAATCCCTCAGCCTCTCTTCATAAGACCTGCCCTCCATACCAGCAACATCCTGGTAAACCTCCTCTGTACCCTCTCCAATGCCTCCACATCTTTCTTATAATGTGGGGACCAGAACTGCACACAATACTCCAAGTGCAGCCGCACTAGAGTTTTGTACAGTTGCAACATGACGTTGCGGCTCCGAAATTCAATCCCCCTAACAATAAAAGCTAAGACTCCATATGCCTTCTTAACAACCTTATCGACTTGATTGCCAACTTTCAGGGATCTATGCACATATACACCAAGATCCCTCTGTTCATCAACACTATTCAGAGTCCTACCATTAGCCCTATACTCTACACATTTGTTATTCCTGCCAAAGTGAATTAGCTCACGCTTTTCCACATTAAAATCTGTTTGCCACCTCTCGGCCCAGCTCTGCAACTTGTCCAAGTCTCTCTGCAAACTATAACACCCCTCTTCACTATCTACCACTCCTCCGACTTTGGTGTCATCCGCAAATTTAGTAATCCATCCTTCTATACCCTCATCCAGATCATTTATAAAAATTACAAACAGCAGGGGCCCCAAAACAGATCCCTGAGGTACACCACTTGTAACCGAACTCCCCGATGAATAATTTCCATCAACCACCACCCTCTGTCTTCTATCAGATAGCCAATTCCTAATCCAATTAGCTAAATCACCCTCAGTCCCATACATCTGCATTTTCTGCAGAAGCCTTCCATGGGGCACCTTATCGAACGCCTTACTAAAGTCCATATATACCACATCAACTGCCTTACCCCCATCCACCTCTTTGGTCACTTTTTCAAAAAACTCAATAAGGTTAGTAAGGCACGACCTACCCTTCACAAAACCATGCTGAATATCCCCAATCAATTCATTTCTCTCTAAATAACTATAAATCCTATCCCTAATAATTCTTTCCAGTACTTTGCCCACAACAGAAGTAAGACTCACCGGTCTATAATTTCCCAGGAAAGTCTCTATTCCCCTTCTTGAACAATGGGACAACATTCGCTATCCTCCTGTCCAGGTATCTTCCAGGTACACACTGCTAGCTCTGTACCTCTGTGGTGGATGGAATGAATGTTGAAGGTAGTGAGTAGAGTCAACAAACAGTTATCCTGGATGGTGGTGAGCTTCCTGAATCTTAAGCTGCACTCACGCAGACAAGTGGATGGTATTCAATCAAATTCCTGACGTGTCTTGTAGATGTGGTGATGTTTTGGGAAGTTAGGAGCTGAGTTACTCTGAGCAGAAATTCTGCCTTTAACCTTCTCTTATAGTCACAGTATTATTATGGCTAATCTGTTTCTGATCAACGGTAACACCCAAGATGTCGATAGTTGGGGATTCGTGAGGATGATAATCCCATTGAATGTAAAGGGAAATGACTGTGTTCTCTCTTGGTGGAGATGGTCATTGCAGGCACTTGTCAGTCCTTCCCTTAATATTTTTCAAACCTTGCTAACTATGCACATGTTCTGCACCACAATTTTGCGGAGTTGAGAATGGTGCTGAACGTTGTGCAGACATCAGCAAATGTCCCCAGTTCTGACCTGATGATGGAGAAAATGTAATTGATGAAGTATCTGAAGATTGTTGGACCTAGGGCACTCCCTTCAGAAATGCCTGCAGTGATTTGCTGGAGATGGAATGACCCTCTCTTCATCTACTCCAACAAACTGAGATAGTTGGTAATTAAACCCATATCAACTGCTTGGAAAGAACTATGCTTATTATTATATTACTGTCATTAATTTAGGAACTCCTGTGGTGTGGGTGCTCCCACAGTGTTGTGAGAAAGCCAACCCCAGGATTTTGACCCAGTTACTGTGAAGGAATGATGATATATTTCCAAGTCAGGATGGTGTGTATCTTGGAAGGGAATGGCCAAGTGGTGATGTTTCCATTCATCTGCTGCCTTTGACCTTCCAGGGATAGAAATCACCAGTTTAGAAGGTGTTGTGTAATGGGCCGTGGTGAGTGTTGCACAGCAATTTGTAGATGGTCCAACAACCATAATGGTCTTCCTTTGTGCTGCTGTTACTCCAACCGGCAGAATGGTTTTTCTCTTATTTCCATTGATTTCAGATTTTCTCTAGTTCTTTTTTGCTACATGTTGTCATGTTCTGCCTTGATGTCAAGGGCAGTCACTCTCATCTCACATCCTGAGTTCAGCTCTGTTGTCTGTGTTTGCATCAAGGCTGTATTGTGGTAGAGGGCTAAGTGATCCTGTGTAAGCACAAGCTCAGAGTCAGCGAGCAGGTCATTGCTAATTAAGTGTCACGTGTTAGTCTCTTTAGCCTTCCATTACTGTGCTGATGATCAAGAGTAGATTATGGGATGGTAAATGGACAGATTGGATTTGTTCTTTCCTTTTAGTTTCCGGTCATCTCTGGGCAATTTCCCACTATTTTGGGTAATCAGTGTTGTAGCTCTACTGGAACAGCTTGGCTAGGAACAGAGAAACTTCTGGAACAGTAATCTTCAGTACTGGAATATTGTCAGGACCTGTGGTCTTTGAAGTATCCATTACCTTTAGATATTTCTTTATAACATGTGGAGTGAATTGAATAAGCTGATAACATATCTGAGATGCTGGAGACCTCCGGATGGTTCAGCCACTGAAGTTAGTTACTAATATTTGAGCTAATACTAATATTTACTATTTTATACTGATGTGTTAGTCGTCTCCATTATGAGGATAGGATATTTGTGGAGCCTCCTCCTTCTGCTGTTTCATTATGCACAACCATTCACAGTTAAATGTGGCAGGGCTGCAGAACTTAGATCTGAGCTGAGGAAACCAGAATTTCCTGAATGAGGAAACCTGCTGCTGGAAAATCCCCAATCAAACTGTCAGTGATATGAAATAGGATTTTTGGATAATCCTTTTCCTATGTGAGGATTTACTGGGAAGAAGGAGCTCCCGGTTATTCCTGGAGACAGAACACCAGCCATACCTGCAGAAAATGTAGAGTCTGTTTAAGTGGAATGTGACGAGAGACACCCCTTCCCCATAAACTAATGAAAAATAGAAATATTTCAATTTTCTAATGGGAGAATAATCTTTCCTTGTTGTATCAAATCCAGGGGATGGATCTTAAAGCAACAGTTAGCACAGTTTCCACTTTAACTCACCCTGAGATACTAAATGGGTGATGTAATGTCAATAGTTAAGAAGCACAGGGAATCCCACAGGAACCACTCTCACAACTTTATCATTTAACTCAGTAAAATGTGTTCTCATAAAATCCTGGATTTATGTAACAGCAGAAATGATTTGAATTTCTGGAAACTTATCAGGGTCAGTGAGATTCAGGAGGGTAATTCTGATGTTCAGGAAACGAGACCAGAATGTGGGACACATGTTTAAAATTACTTGCTTGTTCACAGGATGTGGGCATCACCTCCTTTAGGGGCCATTAATAGTGGGAAATAAATGTTGGTCGACACCCATATCCCATGACAATTAAACAAAATGTACATTTTGAGAGGTTTAAAAGTGGTTTCTCCCAGTAGGCAAACCAGTGAGAGTGAATTATTCATCATTTTTCAATGCTGACTACTGCATTTCCATTCAACAGAAAGGATTTGATCTCATTTGATTTATTACTGTCGCATTTATTAGTGCCAAAGCATTCCGTACATAGGGAAGGAAAGGAAAGAGTCCAGAATGCAGTGTTACAGCTAGTGTAGAGAAAGATCAACTTGGGTGAGGTATAGTATCGTAACTGGAATCAGTTCATCATTGGTGCTCAGTTTCTGACACAAAAATAAACCCAGCTATTTCTCCTGCTGAACATTAACCTGAATTTAATGTGTTTCTCACTTTCTCCATTTAGTCTGGGTGACAATAAAGTGGGAGATTCGGGAGTGAAACCATTGTCTGCGGCTCTGAGGAATCCAGAATGTAAAATACAGAAACTGGAGTAAGTACCAGACTGTGTGAGATTGTCTTAATAATCAGTGAATGTCTAACATAGTATATTATTATCAGTGTCAGTAATAGTGTCATTAATAACCATTCCACATCATTCCTGTCAGTATTCATGTTAAACACCATGGATTCACTCTGATTCCTGAAATCTTTCTCTCTCTGATCTCCAGTTTGGAGAGTAACAGCCTCAGATATTCTCGCCACTACTCTCAGTACAAACCAGTTAGTGATGTGTCTGAACCTGAGTTATAATAAACTGCAAGATTCGGGAGTGAAAGATTTAACAAATCATTTATAATTATTCTCGAAACCATTCATGTGAATAAAAAAGATAATGTTTATAGAATTACCAGATATGGCTGGTCACATGTTCAATTTAGTTTAATTTGTCATTCAGATTATAGATGTTTATGTCTGTCAGCTTCTCAGTTTGATTAAACATAGAAAACTATTATATATTGGTAGGACAGATTACAAACTACATTGAATTCTGATGAATTTTATCCTAAGAACACATACAGTCATACTAAATATACCATTGCTATCAGTGTTCATGTTATTAAAAACACAGTCTGCTATTTACTGGACACATAATAAGCTTTGGAGCAAAGTTGGAGACAATGAAATAAAAGATATGAAGTTAACTGAGTGACAGGAAACAGGCAGGAGAGGTGAACTGTACCTTTTCATTTATAGGAAGCTGACAGTGGCTTTCCTCAGCAACCATACTGTGTTAGTGCAACCAATTTTCTTTACATATATTACCAAATGAGACCTGGGTTTATCTAAAAATGAGATGTGAAGCTCCAGCACACAGACACTTGCAACCCAGAGAATAGGTTGATATGATAGACCGGGTTCTGCAGTCTTGCCCTATCCACTCATAAGTAGTGTTAGACGTGCCACAAATGTTGGACATGCCGCTAACATTAGGCGACACTGTGGTGCAGTGGTTAGCACTGCTGCCTCAAAGCGCCAGGGACAGGTTCAATTCCAGCCTTGGGTGATTTTATGTATAGAGTTTGCACATTCTCCCTGTGTCTGTATAGGTTTCCTCTAGGTACTCCAATTTTCTCCTACAGTCCAAAGATGTGCAGGTTGGGTTGATTGGCTATGCTAAATTGTCTCAGGGTGTGTAGGTTAGGGGCATTAGTTGGCCATATATATGGAGTTCCAGAAATAGGGGCTCAGTATGGTGTTCTTTCAAAGAATTGGTGAAGACAAATGCCAAATGGCCTCCTTCTGCACTCTTGGAATTCTATGATTCTATACAGAAGCCACAAGAATCTTATCATTACTGATGAGGGAGGCCAGAGCATCAGTACAAACAATGCTGAAACATTAGCAGCCATCTTCAGCCAGAAGTGCTGAGTAGAGTGATTAACCTCAGCCTCCTCCTGAGGTCCCCAGCATTACAGATATCAATTTGATTCACTGCATGTGAGGTAAAGAAATGACTGAAGGTACTGTGTACTGCAAAATCTGTCAGCCTGGCAGTACTCCAGCAATGGTACTGAAGAATTGTGTTTCATAACTAGCCATTCCCCTCGCAAAGATGTTCCAGTACAGCTACAACATTGGATCTACCAGACAACGTGGAAAAAAGCAGGACATATTCAATCTGGTGAATTACTGCTCCATCGGTCTGCTCTTGATCATCAGAAAATGTGGAATCCTTCCAGTGCCTTATGATCATCACTGCAGGAGTTCCTCAGGGTGATGTCCAAAGCACAACCACCTTCAATTGCTTTATCAATGACCTTCCTTCCATTATAAGGTCAGAGTGAGGATGCTCACTAATGATTACACAATGCTCAGTACTGTTCACAATTCCTCAGATACTGAAGCAGTCCATGTCCATAAACAGCAAGACCTGAACAAAACAGAAAATGCTGGAAAATCCCAGCATATTTGACAGCTTCTGTGAAGAGAGAACAGCTAACCCTTCGAATCTGGATGACTCTTCAACAGAGCTAGCATCTTAAGGTCTGAAGAACGTTCAGACTTAACCTGTTAAAAGGCAGTAATGCTTCACTACACAAATACCAGGCAATGACCATCTGAAACAGAAGGCAATCTAACCATATTCCCTTTATATTGAATGACAGCACCATTGCTGAATCCTCGACCATCAACATCATGCGTGGTAGGGTGCATTGGGGCCATTGAACAGATACTGAACTGTAAATACTGTGACTGCCAGGGTAGATCACAGTCTGGGAATTTGGAGATGAGGAACTTGCCTCCTGTCTCCCAAATTGTTGCCCATCATCTCCAAGGCACAAGTCAGCAGTGTGATGGATTACGCTCATCTTGCTGATTGACTGAAGCTTCAAAAACTCTGAAGAAGCTCATCCAGGGAAAAGGAGTCACTGGATCAGCTGGCCATTCACCTAATTAAACATTGACTGTCTCTACCACTGATCTTAACAGGGATCTTGGCTTCATGTCACACTATCTGTAACACCCATGACTTGCCTGGGTTAGCAAAAAACCTCACTTACTGTGCTGTCTGGAGACCATACACATCTCGCTAACCAATGCTCAGGGTTCCCTTCACCCACATTGTTAGCCACTTTAAGACTTGAATAGCAGGTTAGGTGTAAGAATTCGCATTCTAATCAGCAATCTGTGACTGTCTGTGCTGATATGTGTGCAATTGCAGACCAGAACACTGCATTTGCCTGATGAAGACGAAAGTCGAAAGCTTGCAGATTTACTATCAAATAAATCGGTTGAATTTAAAATTGGTGTTGCCAGACTGTTACTGAGTTTACCCCGGTCCAACGCCGGCATCTCTACATCACATCTACCACTGCCACACAGTGGCAGTGTTTTACCACATACAAGGTGGAATGGAGCAGCTCACCAAGGTTCCTGAGACAGCATCATCCAAACAGGTACTATCCATCACCGAGATGGGCAAGGATATCAGAAGGATGAAACACCAACCAGCCTCAGATTTCTTTCAAACCACACACCATTCTGACTTGGAATATTATTGCTTTTCCATTACTGATGCGGGATCATAATATAGGATAACCCTTCCTCACGGTTTTGTACCAGGTGCGTTGCAGAATTTAAGAAGTCGTCTCACCACCTCCTTCTCGAGGGAAACTGGGGATGGGCTGTAAGTGTTTGCATTGCCAGTGATACTATCATCCCCTGAAAGAATTAATAAAGACCAGCTCTACCCACTGAAGGGATGGGCAATTGTGCCTGTGTGTAACCCAAAACACAGTCACAGAAAAGAGAGAGAAAACAGCTGTGACAGGACAAATTGTGTGACCATTGAGCAGGCCACAGGGTTTCTAAAGATAGAACTGGTGAAACTATTCAATATACTCAGCGAGGGTCTCAAATATCCTGATGTTGTGTTATGCACTATACAACCTGGAGTTAGAGTGAAGATGCTTTGAACAAAGTGTTAACCAGATGCTTCATGATGAGGAACCCCATGGACCACAGGCCGGGGACATGGGATATGTGTCAGGGAGGATGGAGATTCAGTAATACAGACATGTTTTCCATGAACCTTAACTCACACAGCCATTCAGTGTAATAAATCTTCCACCATCTCCAGCACTGTTACTGTTTCTGTGAATGTTTTATAATTTCCCTGGAGCCGTCACTACATGAAACAAAGACATTAGAATTGTATTGACCTCATTCAATGCTGTATTTCCCATCTCTCATTCCCAATGAACTGTTAAAGACCCATAATATAGTGGAGGAGTTTTTTAGTGGTGCTCCATCTCTGAATTGACTGAAAATACAAACATAAAGTGACCCATATCAACAAAGTATAACCCTGTGAAACCCAAGGAAGCAACCCCACTATGACAACCACCCCCATCCCTGCACTTCCAACTGAGCTACAGACAAGAACTTTACCTCTTTCCTCTGGGAATTTCAATGACTTTGGCCTTTGTCCTCGGATTTTCTGAATCCTGGAAGGATCCGGCCGACTGTGGGTTCTCTGCACAGATGCTGGAGTTGTCTCCGTCACCTTGGCTTCATAAGGTGCTTGTATCACAGTCAAAGCAGAAGAGGACGTACTGCTCACACCAGGGGCATCCTGAGAGGAGCCCCCAGATGCTGCAGGCAGCCGCTACTATACACATTCAGGGCAAACTGGACCCTTCCTGTTCAGCTGGGAAGTCCTGACAGTGACTCCAAGCACATTATCCCATCCCTCCCACAGCCCGTGTTCCCCAGAGCCCATGGAGGTGGTGAGAACATGCAGCTCATGTGTATTTCCTGTGGGTGATAGGCTGGATGTGACTCTCCATGAACGTCACCAATCTCTCTGTGGAGGATACTATTTGTGCTCATACCTGAGACATGGTAACACTGCTGGCCTGGATTGACTCCTCCATCCTTTGTGTATGGATACACACAGCCTTTGGAAACTCCACCGGATGTTAAAATACCTTACACTGCAGCTTCAGTATCTGCTGCATTGTTAAAGATTCCAGTCACATTTCACCTTCCACAAGTTGGCTCTGCCCTCTTGCCTCAAGAGTGTGAGTGAACTCAGCTATTGCTGCTTCCATCAGCTGCTCGGCTTGTATGTGCCGTGCTGCCAGATTGTAACCTCTTTGCTAATTGTGTGAGACAGTATCTACTCTGGTGGTCACTATGGGCAATAATGTGACTGTCCATCCTCTGACCCACCCCCCCATCTTCAGAGATGCACGGCCATCTCCCACTGCCTCCAGCTGTTGATGTGTGAGAGTGAAGATTGTTAGAGGGTAATGCACGTTCCAACATGTCCTGCAGACTGTTCCTAACCCAGAGCTCCATGTGACCAATGGTAAACACACAAACACCAGGTTTTGGACTCAGCAGCAGAGTCTCTCCTGTGCTCATCCATTCACTCACTCTTCTCTGTGGATCCACAACCCATCTCACCATCAGTGATGCTCACCCAGCCTCCAGGTCTCCCAGCTCCAGCACTTCATCTTTCATTGATCATAAGGATGAGACAATCCAGACACTGTCACTCTTGGCTCCTTCTCTGTGCCCTCTTCTACAAGCACATAAATTTCCATTGTTACTCACCCATCAAAGACACACACAAGCCTATGGTGCTGCCAGACTGCCCATCATGGGACCACCAGGATGGTCACTCAGTGTGGGCAGTGCAGCAGTCATTCTGACTGACCGGAACCCTTCACAGAGAGACTGACATGTTCCTGAAGATTGATGCTGCTGTCTGGACATTGCCAGTGTCTGGGTGGAGATGTTCTTTCCACAATTTCTCTTTCACTCTTATTCACATATCAGCCTGAAAGTTTAACATTCGCTCTTGTAGGTAAAAGATACTTCTGAGACTAGTTGTGAGTCAAAGTATAGCAGTTTATTCAAAAGCTTTTGGGAGATACACCTGGTACCTAACAATAATTCACCACGTTTCTGTCTGAACACTAATTAAGAGCACATATTTATACTCCCCACCCCACAGCATGTACGTACCTTCTCATTCTCAGCAGGTTCCCAGGCTGTGGATTGTCGTCCATCTTAGGAACATGGCTGCCTCAGTGTTTCTTCATGATTATTTCAAGGCTGCAATTGTCCCACATCTGTGGTGTGATTAGACATTCACTAACATACAGGCCGGCTCAATAAGTTAACGGGGCCAGTATAACAATTTGATGTTCATAGGTTGTATAGCATATAGTATCTCAGTACATAACACAAACAGTATATAACAAATAGAACAATACAGCACAGAGCAGGCCCTTCGGCCTTCGATGTTGTGCCGACCAAAATAAAAAGCAATGCCCCTCCAAACTAAACCATTCCCTTCTCTTCCATATACTTATCAATTAACCTCTTAAACGCCACCAAACTTGGCGCATCTACAACAGCTGCAGGCAGGGCATTCCACTCCCTAATCACTCTTTGAGTAAAGAACCTACCTCTGATATCCGTCCTATAACTCATACCCCTTAATTTAAAGCTGTGTCCCCTCGTGCTAGCTTTCTCCATCCTAGGAAAAAGGCTATCACTGTCCACCCTATCTAAACCTCTAATCATCTTATATGCTTCAATAAGATCCCCTCTTAGCCGCCTCCTTTCTAACGAAAACAACCTCAAATCCCTCAACCTCTCTTCATAAGACCTGCCCTCCATACCAGGCAACATCCTGGTAAACCTCCTCTGTACCCTCTCCAATGCCTCCACATCTTTCTTATAATGTGGGGACCAGAACTGCACACAATACTCCAAGTGCGGCCGCACTAGAGTTTTGTACAGTTGCAACATGATGCTGCGGCTCCTAAATTCAATCCCCCTACCAATAAAAGCTAAGACTCCATATGCCTTCTTAACAACTTTATCCACTTGACTGCCTACTTTCAGGGATCTATTGACACATACACCAAGATCCTTCTGTTCCTCAACACTATTAAGAGCCCTACCATTAGCCCTATACTCTACACATTTATTGTTCCTGCCAAAGTGCATTACCTCACACTTTTCCACATTAAACTCCATTTGCCACCTCTCGGCCCAGCTCTGCAACTTGTCCAAGTCACTCTGTAAACTATAACACCCCTCTTCACTATCTACCACTCCACCGACTTTAGTGTCATCTGCAAATTTACTGATCCATCCCTCAATACCCTCATCCAGATCATTTATAAAAATTACAAACAGCAGGGGCCCCAAAACAGACCCCTGAGGCACACCACTCGTCACCGAACTCCACGATGAATATCTCCCATCAACCACCACCCTCTGTCTTCTATCTGCCAGCCAATTCCTAATCCAATTAGCTAAATCACCCTCTATTCCACACATCTGCATTTTCTGTAGAAGTCTTCCATGGGCCACCTTATCAAACGCCTTACTAAAGTCCATATATACTACATCAACCGCCTTACCCCCATCCACCAATGTATATGAAGGCATGCAAGCTTCACTATGTTAGGCAGAATATTAAAGACGCATAGATACGAGCTGGGTCAGCTACATTTCTGAACACAATTAGCTGGGAATATCATAAACTTTGTGTACAACAGCAGGGACAGCTGCTGTCTTATCTGTCTGGGATGAAAACAAGCCTTACATCTGTCTGGGACACATGAAAACAAGCCTTACATCTGTCTGGGACACATGCAAATAAGCCTTACATCTATACTTTTTTATAGATCGCTAAGTATTACTAAGTTCACTAACCCATTCCCTACTGCACTACCCCGTTTTGGTTGGGGGCCAGGGCACAGGCATGACCCCATGACCAATTTTGAACACGGTTACTGACATATAGGCCTGGCTCCTTTGTCAGGAGGTCTGCCCCTCTGCCTGTACACTTGCACCTGGTAAAACCCAGGCTGTTGTTGTTTTACAACAGTTGTTCAATAAAACACAGCAAGCAGTAACAATTGCAATTAATACGATTAATCCATGCATCAGGTATGAACCCTACGACCCAAACCATGCCCCAGCCAGCCAGAGGGTTATAATCATGATATTGGGTCCGTTGTCTTTGCTAATTGTTTGATCTGCCAAGCAAGTTATATTCTCCGAAGCATTTGGAACATACATACAACATTCGGAGCCAGCTATAGCTCATGTTCCTCCTTGGGAGACTAGCATATAATCGAGAGCCAATCGGGTTTGTAAGGGAAAGGTCCCACACAGATAAGACAGCAGCTGTCCCTGCTGTTGTACACAAAGTTTATGATAGTCCCAGCTAATTGTGTTCAGAAATGCAGCTGACCCAGCTCGTATCTGTGTCTTTAATATTCTGCCTAACATAGTGAAGCTTGCATGCCTTCATATATATTTGTTATGTATTGTGTGTGTGTTATGTACTGAGATATTATATGCTATACAACCTATGAACATCAAATTGTTATACTGACCCCGTTAACTTGTTGTGCCGGCCTGCTGATATTTCAGAGATGGCTGTGCTTATCTCCTTGAACCCATCTTGAGTTTTTTTGTAATTCTCTGTAGGTTGGAGGCCATAAGTGTAAATTCCTGCACTGTCTTTGCTGTCCCATAGAATGGTTATGCTAGCATGAGGAATTGCTCTGTTCCACTAATAGCTCCCTTGGTCTTGAGCAAGTCGGTGTAATGGTGAATATACCACATATACCAGATAACATGACCCTGACCGGTCCCACGGAAGCCAAGGATAGGCATTGTTTTCACAGACCAAATAGGTGCCATTATAGGCAGTCATGCTGCTCACATAGGCGGAAGAGAGACTAACCGAGACACTGGCTGTGGGTTTGTGGATTGTGACCTGTTCTACCCGAGTCCAGGCGCTACTGATAACATTAATCTGCTGAATACAGTAGCTGCAGCCAACACGTATGGAACCATTTCTTACCAGGCAGATAGAAACTCTCTATTGATTATTCACAACAAAGTGGGAAGGAGGGTCGAATGTATTATAGCTAGGCTGGTAATGGTTCTTAAAGACTGATAGAAACCAAACCCAGAACAGCATCACTGTCACTGACATTGGAATCATCTTGTATAGTGGTTCCTGATGGGGATTTAACCGTCACTTTCCTTGTCCCATCCTGGGTTCCATTCTGATTCAACTTCCGTTCTATCATTTCCGGGGTCAACAAAGGGAACAAAGGATTCCCCCCCCCCACCCCCGCTTGTCTCCGTGCATGGGAATGTGTGAACAGACCCAGCACTTGCTCAAATTCAACAGTACTGCATATAAGTAGGACATATACACATATGTATGAAGGGGTCCAATTTCAGAGGATTGTTCATCCCACCAATACTTTTCCTCTGTGGCTTACAGGGCCAAGTTTGTGAGAAACAGCAGGAAAATCATCATAGTATTTAATTATAACCTGCGTGACTATTATACAATGGTTCAAAGGCTATATCACCCGCAACTTCCCATTGATCTGATTGCCCGCGCCCAGCTTCCCGTTGACCCGATCGCCCTGCTTGGAGATTAGCCATCTCTGTCAGTTGAGCAATTTACGTATTTTTAATTGGTGCAGGTATATTCTTTCAATTGAGTCCAGTGTTTTCAGACATCCCTGCCTTGCATTCCTATGCAGGCACAGGTGTTGCTGCTGATGTTAACCTTGTATGGGCCATTCCATTTGGGGATAAACCCAGGTTTTCATAGTAATGTCTTTACTTTAGCCTTGCTGCCTGTCAGGGCTACCTCAGGGTCTGCTCTAGTTCAACTTACTCATCCCTGGTTAACTGGTTTTCTCTTATTGTCTTTCACATACCCTTCAGTTGGGTGCTTAACTCTAAAACATATCATCTAATTCTATCTCGTAGAGGGCCTACATCTGTCCCCCTGGTAATAATGGATTTGGCCAGTTGCATGGTCCTTCCGGTCATTAATTCATCTGGTGTCAGCCCTGTGGATCAATTCATAGTAGCTCTGAGTTCCATTAATATGAGGGGCAATACCTCAGTCCCTCTCCTTCCTGAGTCCCACATGGCCTTTGCCAGGAGGTTTTAAGGGTTCTATTCATTCGTTCCACCATTCCCGAACTTTGGGAGTGGTAGGGTATATGAAATCTCTGTTTTATCCCCATCAGTTGACATATAGTTTTTAACTACCTTCCCCATAAAGTGTGTGCCTTGATTGCAGCTTATTTGCAAAGGAACCTCCCCCTCCCCCATCTTTGGATTACTTCCTCAGCCAATATCCTTGCCACAGTCATGGCTGAACAATCTTTAGTGGGGAACGCTTCTACCCATTTGGTGAATTGATTGATTATTGCCAACAGTGTCTTCTCCCATGTGATGGTGGGAGGGGCCCTGTGAAGTCAGTTTGTAGATGCTCCAACGGATTCTTAGGGCCAGGCTGATGCCCCATCTTAACCTTTACAGGTCTCCCTGGGTTAAATTGGGCACAGGTTTGCACCAATGACAATACCAGGCAATATCCTGTCCCATTCCTTTCCACCACCACTCCTTTCCTATACTGACTATCGTGGCATCCCTTCCCATCATGATAATCCATGGTGTAATGGCATCAGAGTTTGCTGGATACATTTGAGCACTAACACTTTATGATCTAATCTCCCTATTCCCCTCTCATCAGGCATAGCTCCATGAGCTTTCCACCTTGCACCTTCTTCCTGGGGGGTGTCCTTATGTAACTGTGAGATGTCTATTGGAAGTTCAATTTTAACTGAGGTGGCAGGCAGGGTTTGTTTCTCCTGTTTCTAGCGCAGATTGTGCCACCCTGTCAACCATCTGGTTCCCCCTTAAAAATGTCACTCTGGACTTTGCTTGTCTTGTTCTTTTTGGTGTGCCTTCACCTTCAACACTTCGTCTTCCAGTAGAAGCTCACTGGCCTCTAATAGGATTTCTATTGTTTGGCGATGTCTAATGGAGGGGGCCTTCCATTGTGATGAATCCCCTTTTTCCCCCAAATGTTCATATCGTCATGCACAATCCTAAATGCATATCTACTGTCGGTGTAAATATCGAATCATTTCCTCACCACTTCAGTAAAAGCCTGGGGTCAGGGTTACTAGCTCCACCACTTGTGCTGACGTTCTTCCTGCTTGAACCACTTGTCCGTCCCCGTTTAACGCCGCCCATCCTGTATGATCTGTCTACATACTTCCATGACCGATCCACAAACAGGGTCTCCTCCAGTGCCTCCAAGGGCACATCCTTTATTCTACTTCCTCTGCTCCTTCATCTACATTCCCACATGTATGTGGTTTCCCTTCACCTAACATTCCTTCAGCGGGATTCTCTCAATGTCTTAGAACATAGAACATTACAGCGCAGAACAGGCCCTTTGGCCCTTGAATGTTGCGCCGACCAATGAAGAAAAAGCAATGACCCTCTAACCTAAACCATTCCATTTTCATTCATAAACCTATCCACTGACCACTTAAACGCCCCCAAACTTGGCACATCTACAACTGCTGCAGGCAGGGCATTCCATACCCCTACCACCCTCTGGGTAAAGAACCTACCTCTGACACCCGTCCTATAACTATCACACCTTAATTTAAAGCTATGTCCCCTCATGCTAGTCTTCTCATCCGAGGAAAAAGGCTATCACTATCCAACCTGTCTAATCCTCTGATCATCTTATATTCCTCAATAAGGTCACCTCTTAGCCGCCTTCTCTCTAATGAAAATAACCTCAAATCCCTCAGTCTTTCCTCATAAGACCTGCCCTCCATACCAGGCAACATCCTGGTAAACCTCCTCGGCACCTTCTCCAATGCCTTCACATCTTTCTTATAATGTGGAGACCAGAACTGTACACACTACTCCAAGTGCGGCTGCACCAGAGTTTTGTGCAGTTGCAATATGATGTTGCGGCTCTGAAATTCAATCCCCCTACCAATAAAAGCCAAGACTCCATATGCCTTCTTAACAACCTTAT
Source organism: Sphyrna mokarran (assembly GCA_024679065.1). Lineage (NCBI taxonomy): Eukaryota > Metazoa > Chordata > Chondrichthyes > Carcharhiniformes > Carcharhinidae > Sphyrna > Sphyrna mokarran. The sequence continues at coordinate 14,153 of JAGIQG010000339.1, read as the reverse complement.
CAACTTGAGTGCCAACTTTCAGGGATCTATGCACATATACACCAAGATCCCTCTGTTCATCAACACTATTAAGAGTCCTACCATTAGCCCTATACTCTACATATTTGTTATTTCTGCCAAAGTGAATTACCTCACACTTTTCCACATTAAACTCCATTTGCCACCTCTCGGCCCAGCTCTGCAAGTTGTCTAAGTCTCTCTGCAAACTATAACACCCCTCTTCACTATCTACCACTCCACCGACTTTAGTGTCATCTGCAAATTTACTAATCCATCCTTCAATACCCTCATCCAGATCATTTACAAAAATTACAAACAGCAGAGGCCCCAAAACAGATCCCTGAGGTACTCCACTTGTAACCGAACTCCATGATGAATAATTTCCATCAACCACCACCCTCTGTCTTCTATCTCTGTCTTGTACGATGGTGATGCTAGGGTGGAGGGGGAGAAGAAGTACTGCTTCCCACTTTGTCCTTTTCATATTTGAGACTGACCATAATTTTCCTGTATTTAATATTTCTGCCAAGATATGTTTGGTGTGCAAGACTATATTTCCTTTCATTACAATAGGCTCGCTGACTTTTACCCCGTGCCGTGCAATCCAGCGTGGCTATACACCGGGGTAATCTGGTCACTACAGGGCCCTCTGCTGTAGAATAATATCCCACTGACCACAGTTTGTCCCCATGCGTTTGGATCAATGTCGCTGAATAAAACCCTCCTTTATTATTGCAATAGATATGAAAATCTTTACTGGTGCGGGTAGTCCAAGTCCTGGGGCTGATATTAATCCTGCTTTTAGTTTGCTATGTGCCTCTTCCTGTTCTGTTCCCCATTCCACAGTTTCTAGAGTGGGTTTCTCCCCTTTCACTAGTCTTTGTATTGGCTCAGCCAATTTAACAAACTCTGGTAATTAAATAATCCCCAAACCTTCTTTACCCCTCAGACAGTCACCAGCCGAGGCATTTGCTACATGGCAGCTTTCCTGTCCACAGGCATCTCCTTGATCCCCTGTGATATTAAATGTCCCAAATATAACACCTGTGCCTTTCCTATTTGGACCTTTTTTGAATTTCCCTTTAACCCTTAATCTTCTAAGTGCTTTAAGATCGAATGTAATGCCGTCTGAAGTTCCACTTTAGTTTTAGAGGCTATCAAAATATCGTCTACATACTGTAAGATTGTGTTCCCTTTTGGGAGTTCCAATTACTCCAGTATCTTGCTCATTGCTCGGTGAAATACAGCCAAGCTATTATGGAATCCCTGCGGGAGCCGAGTCCATGTGTACTGTCGGTCACCCACAGTGAAGGTGAATCTTGTCCTGAGAACTAAAATCCAAGGGAACGGACCAGAATCTGTTAGCTATGTCCAACACTATGAATACCTTGTGGGACAGTGATAATCCATTTCAGATGCTGGAAGGACTGGCTACAATGGGGAGTCACTTTGTTTAAAGCACTGTAATCAATGGTTAATCTACAACTTCCATCTGGCTCAGGCACTGGCTATATTGGGGAACTGGTAGTACTGGTGGGTTCCCTAAGGATCTCCTTCCACGATATTTCCTCGATTTTCGTTTTTGCTTTGGGTTTAATTATTTACTATTGATGGGGTTTATGTTCTTATGGGGTCCAGTCAGATTAGGCCACTATCTAATTTGGTTTCTGCCCAGACCCCAGGAACTGAGGTGCAAATGGCGCCAAATCCGTTATCTTCTAACTGCCAATCAGGTCCTGTTGCAGATGTTGCATGGACGATCCCTAAATTATTTCCATGTGTCCCTGTCCAATCCTTCCTTCCGTCAGAGCGGGACCAAATCAATTTGCCTTCTCCGCAATCTGTTAAGACTTTGTATTCCTTCATCAGGTCATTTCCTATAATAATTCTTTATTATTTTTACATACACAAAATCGCGTAGGTATTTACAGGTAATTAATTTCTACTCGGGTGGTTTCACTAAAGTAGGCAGGGGTCTTCTGCCCGTTAATTCCTTTTATATCATTTTATTCGCTATGGGTAAGGATAGCTCTGTGATAGGTATGGAAGCTCCTGTGTCCACCAGCATTTCACACTGTCTGCCCCCTACTAGTGCAGACAGATAGATCCTTCCCTCCTTTCGGACCAGACCTGTGGGGGCTACCTCACATCATTCTGTTCACTCCTCGGTGTGGGCGGAGGGGGGAGCAATTGACACGGTCTCCTGTGCTTGCTCCAACAGGTGGCCTCAGTGTGGCCATCCTTATTACAGAACGGACAAGTAGACGCTCTCCCCCTACCTCCCTTTGGAGCTCTACAATCTCTGCCTTGCTTTCCACAATTGTAACATGTATTCATTGGTTTAGTTCCTCCACTGTTTGCACGAACATTTTCCTGTTTTATTCATGGGTATAGTTTCTCATTGATCCATCTTTAAGTCCAGATGCCCATTCTACTAATTCATTATAATCCTGAGAACTAATAATTCCCATTTTAAGGATTTTTTTGGTGAGTTGGTGACAGCCCGTCTATCTGTTCAAGAAGGTTTGGGCACGCCAAACATTTTTGATATACTCAAATGAGTCGCTCCTCAAATTCGGATCCTTCCTCACCCCTCTGTTGTTTAGTATTGGTAATTCTGGACCAGTTGGTTGGTGCATTGCCCAAGACTTGTTGGACTTCTACCTGAAACCAATTAAATGGTTCCACTATTGCATCGATCTCAGCGTTTGTTTCTGTCGCATACGTCCACCTTCCGCTTTGGTAATCAAACTGAACTCGGTCAGCAGCATTTGCCTGGTCTCTCCATCACCCATCAGTCCCCAATTGTCCTGTGGGCAAGTGGCTCGTACCAATTGGTGTATATCCTACAAGTGTAATTGGTGTCCAACCCAAATAGTGTCTAGTTCTGCCCAAAATTTACTGTTGTTACTCCAGGGCTGAACCCTTCCCAAGGAAGTCAAAAAATATCAGACAGTGGGATTCTGTAATGTCCCACCCTGAGTTATAGGAACAAGATTATAAATCTCTTTCTCATCGGGGTCAGAGTCTCCTAGAGGTGCCACAGGTTGTACGGTTGGCCTATAGGGGGGTAATGGTGCCCAGCCAAGGTCTTCTAAAGGTTGGTTTCTCTTTTCTATCTCTCTGTGTGCTTCCAGCATTTTAATTTTTGCTTTATTGTCATCCCATTTCTTACCCGAGACTGAAAACTGTTTAATTAATCTGTCCAATTGGTGAACGACGAGAATTCCAATTTTCTGAGTTCTGTCCTGATTTTCCTTTTCCAACCATTCCTGTTGTAGGTCTAACGGGTGAGATGAATTCCATCCCCCCCTTTCCCCATCTGTTTGATGAATTTGTCCCCCTTAGTCATATATTCGTTTATTTGGGATCCCGGGGTCCCCACTGTCCTTGTGATCCTGCCATAACACCAATAAGTTTATACTCACCATCTGGAGTCTTCTCTCCCTTCTCACTCTCCCACTCCAAGCTCGCTCTTATCAGAGTCTGGTGATATCTGTTAGGGATGGTCAGATCCCTCTGTATTACCACGTACACAAGTAAGCTCACACCTTTAAGCTCACACTATTCAGCCGGCTTTTCCTTCTACTCCGGCAATCACTCAGGTTCTTTCTTACTCACATCTGAACCTCACACCCCAGGCATCTTTTTCCACACCCATTTCAATATCCTCATCTTCGTGTGGGGTGGGGGTACTCCTCTTATTGGTCTGAGGCTGGGTATGTAAAGACAAATGCCTCCTTGTCTGTATATGTTCAGCTCAGACCTCTTACACACTCTCACACTCTTCCATCACAGATGAATATCTACTGCACCTACTGTACTTTGACCCATTCTTTTAAGTTCGGTGATCTATTCCAGAGCTCGGTTCGTTCTAGAGCTTAACCACTGACTGCAGGGGAAGATCCCATTCAGGCAATGCTGGTACCAGATTTAAAGGAAGCCAGCAGCACTTTTAAAGGCTCTGAAGGGAGCAGTGAGGGAGCCCTGGTTAATGAACAAAGAGCTGAAATGGCAGAAAGCAGATTAAACCCAATTCACTGACACTTCCCTGGAAATTCTCAAGGCTATATCGGTTTGGAGGAAGGTTCTATTCCCTCAGGAGTGGAGGAGGAAACCTGTCACCCTGAAGCTACATGTAATAAATTGTCTCTCTGTATTGGAGAGAAATATTAACATTTCATTGAGGGCTATGGCTACTAACACTGTCCACACTGCAACATCACCAACTTCCAGCTGAAATATCAATATATTATCTTCACAGAATTGTTACATAGAACATTACAGCACAGAACAGGCCCTTCAGCCCTCGATGTTGCGCCGACCAATATAAAAAGCAATGCCCCTCCAAACTAAACCATTCCCTTCTCTTCCATATACTTATCAACTAACCTCTTAAACGCCACCAAACTTGGCGCATCTACAACTGCTGCAGCAGGGCATTCCACTCCCGAACCACCCTTTGGGTAAAGAACCTACCTCTGATATCCGTCCTATAACTATCACCCCTTAATTTAAAGCTGTGTCCCCTCGTGCTAGCTTTTTCCATCCTAGGAAAAAGGCTATCACTGTCCACCCTATCTAAACCTCTAATCATCTTATATGTTTCGATCAGGTCCCCTCTTAGCCTCCTCCTTTCTAACGAAAACAACCTCAAATCCCTCAGCCTCTCCTCATAAGACCTGCCCTCCATACCAGGCAACATCCTGGTAAACCTCCTCTGTACCCTCTCCAATGCCTCCACATCTTTCTTATAATGTTGGGACCAGAACTGCACACAATACTCCAAGTGCGGCCGCACTAGAGTTTTGTACAGTTGCAACATGACGTTGCGGCTCCGAAATTCAATCCCCCTACCAATAAAAGCTAAGACTCCATATGCCTTCTTAACAACCTTATCCACTTGACTGCCTACTTTCAGGGATCTATTCACACACACACCAAGATCCCTCTGTTCATCAACACTACTAAGAACCCTACCATTAGCCCTATACTCTACACATTTATTATTCCTGCCAAAGTGCATTACCTCACACTTTTCCACATTAAACTCCATTTGCCACCTCTCGGCCCAGCTCTGCAACTTGTCCAAGTCTCTCTGCAAACTATAACACCCCTCTTCACTATCTACCACTCCACCGACTTTAGTGTCATCTGCAAATTTACTAATCCATCCTTCAATACCTCATCCAGATCATTTATAAAAATTACAAACAGCAGGGGCCCCAAAACAGACCCCTGAGGTACACCACTTGTCACCGAACTCCAAGATGAATAGCTCCCATCAACCACCACCCTCTGTCTTCTACCTGCTAGCCAATTCCTAACCCAATTAGCTAAATCACCCTCTATCCCATACATGTGCACTTTCTGCAGAAGTCTTCCATGGGCCACCTTATCAAAAGCCTTACGAAGCACAGTGAGGCCATTTGGCCCATCGTGTCTGCACCAGCTCACCAAACTAGCATTAGGAATTTGTGTCATTCTCCAGCCTTTTCCTCGTATCTTTGAACATTGTTGCATTCGAATGTTCATCGATTGCTCTCTGTGATGCCTCGAATCAGCCTCCCTCCACCGCACTTCCCAGCTGTAATTCCAGACCCGAATCACAGGCAGAGTGAAAAAGGTTTCTCTCTCATCATCTTCAACCCCCCCCCCATCCACACTCCATTCCTGAGCCACTGACCATCCCACGTCCCTCCCTGTGACTCAGGGTAAGGACATGGGAATCCTGTGGTCTTCCCTTTCAACATCATCCTTTTTGTCATTTAATCACTCCGGCATTTCCATTTTGTTCTTTCCTTGTCACCCGCCCATCCCCAGCTCCCTGGCACTTCAAACAATTTAATTCACTGCTACTTCCAAATTCTAATTTTAACTAAATGAACTAAAATTAAATCTGTTTCTGTCTTCACAGATATTGCCTGACCTGATGAGATTTTCCAACATATTTATTCATATTTCAGATTTACAGCATCAATAGAATTTTGCCTTCTGTGTGAACTGAAGTTGTGTTTCTTGAATGTTCTGCACTGTACATTATTATTGTTAATGATCTTATTTTTAAAAACACTGTGGATTTACCCTGATTCCTGTTATTTTTCTCTCTCTGATCTCCAGTCTCTATTATAATAATCTCACCGATTCTTGTGCCGAGGACCTGGTCTCTGCTCTCAGTACAAACCGCTCACTGATAGATCTGTATCTGGATAAGAATAAACTGGGAGATTCAGGAGTGAAACAGCTGTCTGTGGCTCTGAGGAATCTGGACTGTAAAATACAGACACTGGGGTAAGTAGCAGACTGTGTGAGATTGTGTTTATAATAACTGAATATTCGACAATATAATTTCACCGTTGGTATTTGTATAAAAACACTGCCCATTTCTATTGGTGTCAGTTATGAATAAGGAAAACTGTTTTTCCTCTGACTCCTGTTGTTTCTCTCTCTGATCCCTGAGCAATGGGATGTCAGTCCCACAGATCCTTATGTTGAGGGTGTGGGTGAATAATGTTCTGGTTCACCCTCTGAGGTTCTCTCCTCCTCCTCAAATGTTCACAGCTCTCCCCGGACACAACATTCATTGATTTGTGAAAGGGGGGAGAGTGAATAGATGACAGTAAATGGAGGACAGGACATGGTGGTGGAGTCTCACTGTTAGTAACAGATGTCAGTACAGTAACGAGAGATGAACTTAGTTCAAATGATCAAGATGCAGAATCAGTCTGATTAGAGATAAGAATTAACAAAGTTAAAAGATCACTTGTGGGAATCATTTAGACCCCGAACAATATTCACAATCACTGACACAGTAACAGGAAAAGTAATGGGATCTTGTAAAAACATACTGCAATAATCACGGGTGATTTTAATCTTCATATACAAAGAAAAACAAAGAACCATACAATACAATAACAGGCCCTTTGGCCCACCAAGCCTGTAGCGACACCTAATCCTTATTCAGATCCAGAACTTACTGCCCATACGCGGTTTCTATTCCTCTGTTCGTATATTGTTCATGTGTCCATTAAGATACACCTTGGACATTGGTAATGTACCTGCTCCCACCACCTCCATTGGCAGCGCATTCCAGGCTGTGGTGATTAAATGACAAAAAGGATGATGGTGAAAGAGAAGAGCACAGGATTCCCATGTCCTTATCCTGAGTCACAGGGAGGGACATGGGATGCTCAGTGGCTCAGGAATGGAGTGTGTGGTGGGGTTGAAGATGATGAGAGAGAAACCTTTTTCACACTGTGTGAAAACTTATCCCACACATCTCCCTAAACTTTGACCCTCTCACCTTCATCCTGTGCCGTCTTGTAGTTGACCATTCCACACTGGGAAAAAGTCTCTGACCATCCACAAAACAAGCTGTTTTAGATATGTGATATGCAAATATGTGGCGTTTCCAACAAAAATACATTTCTCTCATTTGAGAAACAGCAGCAGAAGTGTTCCAATTGTTGTTAATTCAAGAACTGTATTAGATTAAGTGAAGATGTGGCACTGGGATTGGCACTGCTACCTTACAGAGTCAGGGACCCAGCTTCATTCCAACCTTGAACGACAGTCTGTGGAGTTTTAACGTTCTCCCCCTGTCTGTGTGGGGTTCCTCCGGCTGCTCCTGGACTTCCACAGTCCAAAAAATGTGCAGGTTAGGTGGATTGGCCATGCTAAATTGCCCATTAATGTCCAAGATGTGTAGCTTAGGGAGATTAGTGGCGTAAATATGTGGGGTTAGGGGAAACCGGGCAACTGCAGATGTATTAGTCTGACATTGATAGTATGGAAGATCTTATAATAATCTATAATAAAGAAAGTGATAATAGAACATTTCAAAATTAATGGCAGGATTAGACAGGGCCAACATGGATTTATGAAAGGCTGGCACGGTGACACAGTGGTTAACGTTACTGCACCATCTCCAGGGGCCCGGGTTCAATTCCAGCCTTGAGTGACTGGGGTTTCTTCATTCTCCCAGTGTCTGCATGGGTTTCCTTTGGGTACACCTGATTCCTCCCACACTCCAAAGATATGCATGTAGATGGATTGGCCGTGGTAAATTTGCCCTTAGTGTCCCAAGATGTGTAGGTGAGGTGGATCAGCCCCAGTAAATTTGTGATGTGATGGGGAGCGGACCTTGGTAAGATTTTCCGTCAGAATGTCTCGATGGGTCAAAGACAACCTCCTACACTCGGGATTCTATAGTTGGATGATTCACACACAAGAGATTATTAAAGAAAATTGGAGCACGTGGGATTGGGTGGAATATCCCAGCATGGATTGAGAACTGGTTAGTGGACAGAAACAAGGAGTTGGAATAAATGGGTTATTTTTGGGTAGACAGCCTCTAACTAGTGGAGTACGGCAGGGATCAGTGTTTGGGTCTCAGCTATTCACAATCTATATCAATGATATGGATTTGAAGATCAAATATAATATTTCCAAATTTGCAAATAATGGGAAACCATGTGGAAATCTGAATTGTGAGAAGGATGTAATAAATAAACTAACATCAAATATAAAAACTGATAGTAAAAGTTTCTACAAATGTATAAAACAGAAATGAGTGGTTAAAGTCAATGTTGGTCCCTTAGAAGATGAAAAGGGGGATTTAATAACGGGAAACAATGAAATGACTGAGGCCTTAAACAAGTTTTTTGTGTCGGTTTTCACAGTGGAGGACACAGATGGTGTACCAATAATTGATGGTCATGGGACTGGAGGGGGTGAGAACCTTAAAACGATCACTATTACTAAAGAGGTAGTGCTGGGTAGGTTAATGGGACTAAAGGTAGACAAGTCCCCGGGTCCAGATGGAATACATCCCAGGGAACTAAAAGAAACGGCAGAAGTAAAAGCAGATGCATTAGTTGTAATTTATCAAAATTCACTGGACTCTGGAGAGGAACCAGCTGATTGGAAAACAGCTAATGTAACACCACTGTTTAAAAAGGGAGGTAGACTAAAGGCAGATAACTACAGGCCGGTTAGTTTAACACCCATAGTTGGGAAAATGTTGGAATCTATCATTAAGGAAGAAATAGCAGGACACCTGGAAAAGAATGGTTCAATCAAGCAGACGCAGCATGGATTCATGAAGGGAAAGTCATGTTTGACTAATTTACTGGAATTTTATGAAGATGTAATGAGTGCGGTTGACAGGGGAACCGGTGGATGTGGTGTTTTTAAATTTCCAGAAGGCATTCGATAAGGTGCCTCACAAAAGGTTGCTGCTTAAGATTAAGATACATAGAGTTGGGGGTAAAGTGTTAGCGTGGATTGAGGATTGGCTATCTGACAGGAAGCAGAGAGTCAGAATAAATGGGTGCTTTTCTGGTTGGCAGTCGATGACTAGTGGAGTGCTGCAGGGATCGGTACTGGGACCTCAACTGTTTACTATTTACATAGACAATCTGGAGGAGGGGGCTGAATGTAGGGTAACAAAATTTGCAGATGATCCAAAGATGAGTGGGAAAGCAAATCGCATGGAGGATGCGGAAAGTCTGCTGAGAGATTTAGATAGGCAGTGAGTGAGAAAGGATCTCGCAGATGGAGTATCATGTTGGTAAGTGTGAGGTTATCCACTTTGAAAGAAATAATAGTAAAATGGACTATTATTTAAATGGTGAAAAGTTGCAGCATACTATTGTGCAGAGGGATCTGGGTGTCCTTGTGCATGAATCACAAAAACTCAGTTTGCAGGTGATCAAGAAGGCGAATAGGATGTTGGCCTTTATCACGGGAGGGATGCAGTATAAAAGCAGGGAGGTCTTTCTTCAACTGTACAGGGCACTGGTGAGGCCGCAACTAGAATACTGTGTACAATTTTAGTCCCGTTATTTGTGAAAGGATATATTAGCTTTGGAGGGAATACAGAGAAGGTTCACCAGGTTGATTCTGGAGATGAGGGGGTTAGCTTATGAGGAGAGATTGAGTAGATTGGCCCTGTAATCATTGGAGTTTAGAAGGCTGAGGGGAGATCTTATATAAGATAATGAAGGGGCTAGACAGGGTAGAAGTAGGGAGAATCTTTCCAGTTAGAAAGGAAACAAGAACGAGAGGGCACAGCCTCAAAATAAATGGTGGGGGTCAGTTTAGAACAGAGATGAGGAGGAACTTTTTTTCCCAGAGGATAGTAAATCTCTGGAATTCTCTGCCCATTGAAGCAGTGGAGGCTGCCTCGTTAAATATGTTTATGTCACAAATAGATTTCTGACCAATACGAGAATAAAAGGTTATGGGGAACAAGCGGATAAGTGGAACTGAATCACAATCAGATCAGAAATGATCTTATTGAATGGTGGGGTAGGCTCGAAGGGCTAGATGGCCTACTCCTGCTCCTATTTCTTATGTTCTTATGTCTCAAGGGGATGTGGAGAGGGTCAGGGAATGGCAAAGGTTTGCCAGCTGGACTACAAGGTGGAAAAATGTGAGGTTATTTAATTGGTAGAAAAAAAAACAAACATGAAGAGAACTCCAAGATATTTTGATGTCCTTGTTCATGAGGCACTGAAAGCTAAGATGAGAGCAGTTAAGATACCAAATGGTCTGTTAGCCTTTATTCTCAGAGGGTTTGAGTTGAGGATAAAGATGTCTTCCTGTAATTATATGCAAACTTGCTGAGACCAACCTGGAGAATTGTGGATAGTTTTGGTCTCCTGACCGAAGGAAAGATGTACTTGGCGTGTAAAGAAGATTCACTAAAATAGGTCCAGGGACAGATGGGTTGTCCTCTGAGGAACAAAAACACTTTATTCTCAGGCCTTTAAAAGAATGATAGCTGAACTTATTCAAACCTACACTATTTAACAAGGTTCAATAGGGCAGATGCAGAAAGGATGTTTCCCCTTGCTGGAGGGTGTGAAACCTGGGACACAGTCTGAGAATAAGGGACAGTTATTGAGGCTGAGATGAGGGATATTTGTTTTCCATTAGAATGCTGGTGAATCAAGGAATGCAGGGATAATGTTGGAAATGGTGTTGAAGCAGAGGATCAGCCAGGGTCACATTGAATGATGGGGTGGATTTGAAGGACAGAATGGATGATTCCTGCTCCTGTTTCTTAATGTTCTAATTGCAATAGGAATGGAAGGTAAGAGTGAGAAGATTTTGCTGCAGTTTTACACAACCTTTGTTAGAACACACGAGTATTGTGTGTAGTGTTGAGCTCTTTACTTAAAACAAGATAGAATTGTATCAGAACCAGTTCAGAGAAAGTTCACTCAGCTGATTGCTGGGATGGAGAGGTTTATTTTATGAGGAAAATTTGAGCAGATTAGAGCAATATCTATGTAGCAGTGATGGGGTCTACTCGAGGGGCTGAATGGCCTTCTGCTGCTTCTAGTTATTTTATTCTTACCCCAATCCGTCCTTCAGACTGCTCTCTGTGCCCAGTGATGGACACACAAGCTCTATGTTTTATCCTCACCAGACACTCTCCTGTGCCCATTCATTAGGCCACCCACTCAACCCATCTCACCAGCAGTAATTACCCACTCTGTCCCCAGGCCTTCCTGATCTAGCACTTCATCTTCCATTGGTGTAAGGATGGCAAGATCTGGATGTCTCCACTCTTCTTCACTCATTCCCTAATGATGTTTGCTCTCTTTCCAAACACATAAATTGTTCCTCACTCATCAAACACCTGCATTAGCCCAGAGTTGTCCAACATGTGGACCAAGGGGGGGAATGTGACCCTCGAAGCCCCTCAATGCGGCCCCCGGAGCAAGTTTCCAAAATCTCAGTCACACAGTTCAGTTTGAATGGAAGGATCTGTATGGAGCTGCTCCTCCAATCACATACCGTTTCTTTCCCATGTTTGCTGCTGATAGGTTTTTGAGCCAATCTACAGCAAATGTGGGAGAGAAACAATTTGTGATTGATGAGGATTAAACTCTAATCATCATCTTTATTCCTCATTATTGTGCTCATATCTCATATCTTTTCATATCTCAGTTTAGTTTTTAATTGAAATTTCTGCTGTGCCAAACTTGATCATTCTGAAATTTACTCATCGGCCCCTTGAGTGAGAAAAACATTGCCATGTGTTTACCCAGTGAATATGTTGGTGAACCCTGCTCTAGTCTATGCTGGTGCCAGCCTAACGGACATGTCTCTGACAGTCAATGCTGCTCCCTTTGCATCGCCAGTGTCTGGCTGGAGATGTTCTTTCTACAATTTCACTCTCATCCTTATTCACGTATCAGACTGTGCTGCACTCACCGTGTCAGAACATATCAGGACATTGATCCTTTTCCACACTGTAACCACGTGTCTGAAACCTGATCACCTCCCAGCAATCTCCATCCAGACTGGCTTGTAATGATGGGATAACCTCCTCCCATCCTGAGGGAACAGGACCTCCCTCTGAGCCTGAGTAGCTGGGAGGAACCTCTCTAGGGAGGAATTAGTGATCGGGGAGCAACCCTTGCTCTGCTTTCTGACATTTCAGCCCCTCATTCAGTAAGCGGAGCTCCCTCGCTGCTCCCTCCAGAGCTGCTGTGTTTGAAAGTCCTGTTTGCTGCCTTTGGAGATGGTGCCAGCATTGCCTGAACCGGGACTGTCCCCTGCCCAGGCTGCCTCAGTGGGCAGCTCCCTCTGCCTGCCAGCCATTAATTGTCCACCTCTGACAATATCACCTTCATAACTCTGCCTATCCTGCCCACACGGACACACCACCCATTTCCAATCCCCATGTTGGGAATTCAGAGCTTCTGGTAAAATCACAGCCATTATCTTCACCCTCACCACAAACTGCATTCCTAAACCACTGACCATCCCATGTCCCTCCCGAGCCACTCCGAGTAAGGACATGGGGATCCTGTGATTATGGTCCTGTCCCATCATCACTTTTACCATTTAATCCCTCCTGTAATTCCAGTTTGTCCTTTCTTTGTTTCATCCCCAGCCACCCACCGCTGTCCCTTCAAACCTGTCAATTCACTGCCAGTTCCCAGTTCCAATGGAAGCTCAAACTTTACCCGTTTCTCTCTTCACAAATATTTCCCTAACCTGCTGAACATTTCCAGTTTATTTATATTTCATTTTCAACATTGAGTATTTCCTCATTCTATAGAAATGCAAGTTGTGTTTTTGGAATGTCTCCTACAATACATTATTATTGTTATTAACAGTATTATATAAAACACTGGGGATTGAGCCTGATTCCTGTTATTTCTCTCTCTGATCTCCAGTCTGAATTGGAACACTCTCACAGATTCTTGTGCTGAGGATCTCGTCTCCGCTCTCAGTACAAACCAGTCACTGAGGATTCTGTACCTGGGATTCAACTCCTTCACAGATCAATCTGTCCCTGCTCTCCGCCGCCTCATACTGACCTGCAGGAGTCTGGAATGGATAAAGTGAGTGTTTGTGTTAATTTTTAGTGTAACAATTAAAATATAAATGGATTTAAAATTAAACTGGGTCTGAATCTTCCAAGCAGCAGCAATGGTGAGCAGATTGTCAGTATGTGTAAAAATTCCCTCAACCTGAAACTGCTGCATATTTCACCCAGAATCTTCAGCACAGTGACCCCGGGGAGCTCCATCAGAGCAGAGTCGGGGAAGAGAGAGAGCACACACCCTATTTAAAGCACAGTGACCCCGGGGAGCTCCATCAGAGCAGAGTCTGGGAAGAGAGAGAGCACACACCCTATTTAAAGCACAGTGACCCGGGGAGCTCCATCAGAGCAGAGTCAGGGAAGAGACAGCACACACCCTATTTACAGCACAGTGACCCCAGGGACTCCATCAGAGCAGAGTCCAGAACATAGAACATAACAGCACAGAACAGGCCCTTCGGCCTTTGATGTTGCGCCGACCCAATATAAAAAGCGATGCCCCTCCAAACTAAACCATTCCCTTCTCTTCCATATACTTATCAACTAACCTCTTAAACGCCACCAAACTTGGCGCATCTACAACCGCTGCAGGCAGGGCATTCCACTCCCGAACCACCCTTTGGGTAAAGAACCTGCCTTTGATATCCGTCCTATAACTATCACCCCTTAATTTAAAGCTGTGTCCCCTCGTGCTAGCTTTTTCCATCCTAGGAAAAAGGCTATCACTGTCCACCCTATCTAAACCTCTAATCATCTTATATGCTTCAATAAGATCCCCTCTTAGCCGCCTCCTTTCTAATGAAAA
>JAGIQG010000338.1:10000-37810 GCA_024679065.1 Sphyrna mokarran | reverse complement strand
TGCGGAGCCAGCACGCAGGCGCGTGCGTGCGATGACGCAATGACGCCGTGGGGCGGGGCAGCGGCTCCGCTGTCAGTACGCACGCGCAAGTCGGGTGAGTGACGCGAAGCCGCCGAGGGGCGGGGCCTCGGGAATCAGCACGCATGCGCGGCGGCAGCGTGAGGCTGAACTCCCCAGAAGGGAGGGGGGCGGGGCCAGGGGGGTTGATTGACAGGTGACCCCTCCCCCCCTTCACTGTAGAAGGTCCCTGGATTAAAAACCTAATTTGAGACAATTTAGGGAGAATTTGTTCTCCCAATTAGCCTAAGAGCACATCTTTGGGATGTAGGAGGAAACCGGAGCGCCCGGAGAAAACCCACGCAGGCACGAGGAGAATGCGCAAACTCCCACAGACACAGGCCCCAAATCCACGTATCTGCACAGCACAGCGATAGTCACTGAGCTGTCGTGTTGCCCGTCAGATGGTCCAGGTCAAGCGTACACTGACGGCGTGAAGCACTAGGATACTCTCGAAAAAAAATACACAGAACCACCACGGGGACCAAATTCACACCTCAAGATGGCAACATCTTCACGCACAGGTTCGAACAAGATCTCTTCACCGCACGGGACCTTCAACCGAGGCTATACACTAGATCGATGACTTGATGATGAGTTCTTTGGACTCATGGTGAACAATCATTGAAACAACTGTATGATGATATCAACAAGTTCCATCCCACCATCAGGCTCACCATGGACTATTCTCCAGAATCAGTTGCATTCTTGGACACACGCGTCTCCATCAAGGACGGTCACCTCAGCACCTCACTGTACCGCAAAGCCCACAGACAACCTCACAATGCTCCACTCCTCCAGCTTCCACCCTAGACACGTTAAAGAGGCCATCCCGTATACACAGGATCTGCTCAGATGAGGAGGATCGTGACAGACACCTCCAGACACTGAAAGATTCTCTCATAAGAACAGGATATGACACTCAACTCATCGATCGACAATTCCGGTGCACCACAGCAAAAAACCACAAAGACTTGCATTTTAATCAGTGTTCTGTAAACTGTGTGTGCTTTTATATGCTCTGTTTGCGATCAAAACTCTCCACTCACTTGATGAAGGAACAGCGTTCCAAAAGTGAGGGGCGTTTGCTACAAATAAACCTGTTGGACTTTAACCTGGTGTTGTGAAACTTTTTACTGTGTTTACCACTATCCAACGCCAGCATCTCTACATCATTCTCTATAATAATACACAGGGACTGCTATTCTCTATAATATACACAGGGGCTGCTATTCTCTATAATATACACAGGGGCTGCTATTCTCTATAATATACACAGGGACTGCTATTCTCTATAATATACACAGGGACTGCTATTCTCTATAATATACACAGGGACTGCTATTCTCTATAATATACACAGGGACTGCTATTCTCTATAATATACACAGGGGCTGCTATTCTCTATAATATACACAGGGGCTGCTATTCTCTATAATATACACAGGGGCTGCTATTCTCTATAATATACACAGGGACTGCTATTCTCTATAATATACACAGGGACTGCTATTCTCTATAATATACACAGGGACTGCTATTCTCTATAATATACACAGGGACTGCTATTCTCTATAATATACACAGGGGCTGCTATTCTCTATAATATACACAGGGACTGCTATTCTCTATAATATACACAGGGACTGCTATTCTCTATAATATACACAGGGACTGCTATTCTCTATAATATACACAGGGACTGCTATTCTCTATAATATACACAGGGACTGCTATTCTCTATAATATACACAGGGACTGCTATTCTCTATAATATACACAGGGACTGCTATTCTCTATAATATACACAGGGACTGCTATTCTCTATAATATACACAGGGACTGCTATTCTCTATAATATACACAGGGACTGCTATTCTCTATAATATACACAGGGACTGCTATTCTCTATAATATACACAGGGACTGCTATTCTCTATAATATACACAGGGACTGCTATTCTCTATAATATACACAGGGACTGCTATTCTCTATAATATACACAGGGACTGCTATTCTCTATAATATACACAGGGGCTGCTATTCTCTATAATATACACAGGGACTGCTATTCTCTATAATATACACAGGGACTGCTATTCTCTATAATATACACAGGGGCTGCTATTCTCTATAATATACACAGGGACTGCTATTCTCTATAATATACACAGGGACTGCTATTCTCTATAATATACACAGGGACTGCTATTCTCTATAATATACACAGGGGATGTTATTCTCTATAATATACACGGGGGCTGCTATTCTCTATAATATACACAGGGACTGCTATTCTCTATAATATACACAGGGGACTGCTATTCTCTATAATATACACAGGGGCTGCTATTCTTCTATAATATACACAGGGACTGCTATTCTCTATAATATACACAGGGACTGCTATTCTCTATAATATACACAGGGGCTGCTATTCTCTATAATATACACAGGGACTGCTATTCTCTGTAATATACACAGGGACTGCTATTCTCTATAATATACACAGGGACTGCTATTCTCTATAATATACACAGGGGCTGCTATTCTCTATAATATACACAGGGGCTGCTATTCTCTATAATATACACAGGGGCTGCTATTCTCTATAATATACACAGGGGCTGCTATTCTCTATAATATACACAGGGGCTGCTATTCTCTATAATATACACAGGGACTGCTATTCTCTATAATATACACAGGGCTGCTATTCTCTATAATATACACAGGGGCTGCTATTCTCTATAATATACACAGGGACTGCTATTCTCTAAATATACACAGGGGCTGCTATTCTCTATAATATACACAGGGACTGCTATTCTCTATAATATACACAGGGGCTGCTATTCTCATAATATACACAGGGGCTGCTATTCTCTATATATAGGGTACACAGGGACTGCTATTCTCTATAATATACACAGGGGCTGCTATTCTCTATAATATACACAGGGGCTGCTATTCTCTATAATATACACAGGGACTGCTATTCTCTATAATATACACAGGGGCTGCTATTCTCTATAATATACACAGGGACTGTTATTCTCTATAATATACACAGGGGCTGCTATTCTCTATAATATACACGGGGGCTGCTATTCTCTATAATATACACGGGGGCTGCTATTCTCTATAATATACACGGGGACTGCTATTCTCTATAATATACACAGGGGCTGCTATTCTCTATAATATACACGGGGGCTGCTATTCTCTATAATATACACAGGGGCTGCTATTCTCTATAATATACACAGGGACTGCTATTCTCTATAATATACACAGGGGCTGCTATTCTCTATAATATACACAGGGACTGCTATTCTCTATAATATACACAGGGACTGCTATTCTCTATAATATACACAGGGACTGCTATTCTCTATAATATACACAGGGACTGCTATTCTCTATAATATACACAGGGGCTGCTATTCTCTATAATATACACAGGGGCTGTTATTCTCTATAATATACACGGGGGCTGCTATTCTCTATAATATACACGGGGGCTGCTATTCTCTATAATATACACGGGGGCTGCTATTCTCTATAATATACACGGGGACTGCTATTCTCTATAATATACACGGGGTCTGCTATTCTCTATAATATACACGGGGTCTGCTATTCTCTATAATATACACGGGGGCTGCTATTCTCTATAATATACACGGGGGCTGCTATTCTCTATAATATACACGGGGGCTGCTATTCTCTATAGTATACACGGGGGCTGCTATTCTCTATAATATACACGGGGACTGCTATTCTCTGTAATATACACGGGGGCTGCTATTCTCTGTAATATACACAGGGTGGAGTTGGGAGATTAGTTTTTTCAGACGTTCACCCTCCTGATCAATTGGGCCAGTGGGCTGACAAACGGCAGATGGAGTTTAATTTAGATAAATGCGAAGTGATGCATTTTGGTCGATTGAACCAGGGCAGGACTTACTCAGTTAACGGTAGGGCGTTGGGGGAGAGAGTTACAGAACAGAGAGATCTCGGGGTACAGGTTCATAACTCCTTGAAAGTGGAGTCACAGGTGGACAGAGCGGTGAAGAAGGCATTCGGCAATGCTTGGTTTCATCGGTCAGAACATTGAATACAGGAGTTGGGGACGGTCTTGTTGAAGTTGTACAAGACATTGGTAAGGCCACACTTGGAATACTGTGTACAGTTCTGGTCACCCGATTATAGAAAGGATATTATTAAACTAGAAAGAGAGCAGGAAAAGATTTACTAGGATGTTACCGGGACTTGATGGATTGAGTTATAAGGAGAGGCTGGGATAGACTGGGACTTTTTTCTCTGGAGGGGGTGATCTTATAGAGGTCTATAAAATAATGAGGGGGCACAGATCAGCGAGATAGTCAATATCTTTTCCCCCAAAGGTAGGGGAGTCTAAAACTAGAGGGTGTAGGTTTAAGGTGAGAGGGGAGAGGGTCCAGAGGGGCAATTTTTTTCACCCAGAGGGTGGTGAGTGTCTGGAACGAGCTGCCAGAGGCAGTAGTAGAGACGGGTACAATTTTATCTTTTAAAAAGTGTTTAGACAGTTACATGGGTACGATGGGGATAGAGGGATATGGGGCAAACACGGGCAATTGGCCTTTATAGCGAGGGGGACAGAATATAAAAGCAGGGGGGTCTCGCTGCAACTGTACAGGGCACTGGGGAGGCCGCAGCTGGAGTACTGTGTGCAGTTTTGCGTTTGCGGAAGGATATATTGGCCTTGGACGGGGTGAAGAGAAGGTTCACCAGGCTGATACCGGAGATGAGGGGGTTTAGCTTATGAGGAGAGATTGAATAGACTGGGTTTGTACTCATTGGAGTTTAGAAGGGGGGATCTTACAGAGACTTACAAGATAATGAAGGGGACGGATAGGGTAAGAGGTAGAGAGATTCTTCCCGCTTAGAAAGGAAACCAGAACGAGAGGGAACAGCCTCAAAATAAGGGGTTTAGATCAGAGTTGAGGAGGAACTTCTTCACTCAGAGGGTGGTGGAATTCTCTGCCCCGTTGAAGTGGGGGAGGCTCCCTCGCTGAATATATTGAAGTCACGGGTAGATAGGTTTCTGACAGACACGGGAATTACGGGGAGAAAGCGGGAAAGTGGGACTGATCCACTTCAGATCAGCCCTGATCTTATTGAATGGCGGGGCAGGCTCGGGGGGCTGGATGGCCGACTCCCGCTCCGAGTTCTTCACGTTCAATTGGGATTAGCTTAGGGGTTTAAAAAGAAGGGGCGGCATGGAGAAGTTGGGCCGAAGGGCCTGTTTGCGTTGCTGTAAACCTCAAATGACCACTCTCTGTGTGAAAAGGTTGTGTCTCAACGGCCTCATTTCCGCACTGTAAGGGTTATTCGATTCTTAGCTGGCGGGGAATTCGGAACTGAGGAAACATTTTCTCACATGGGGATAGAATCCATCACGCTCACATCTTCCACCAAAGGGATGGACTCCCTTGGAGGCCGTGTGTACCGGCTGCAAGACACACCGCGAAGGAGAATCACCGAGACTCCTTCCGCATCCCCCTTCCAAACCCACCGCCATCTGGAAGGACAAGGCGGGGGTGACAGCAGATAGCTGGGGAACACCCCAACCTGGAGGGGCTCCCTCCACGTCACTCACATCCCGAAATACATCAGCGAGGGAGGGAGATGGAGACAGATCCAGAGATCGATAGTTATTGCTGGTACCAGCTAACTGAGGCTGATTGAAATCCAGACTCTGAGGATTGCATTCAACTTTATTCCCGATTGCAAAAGTCAAACTGTACAGGCCGGAGCGTTGGGGCAATCAGTCCCCTCCAAAATCCCCCTCTCTCTCCCCAGGGACACTCCTCTCTCACCCCAGACACTTCTCTCCCTCTCCCCTGACAAACACTCTCCCTCTCTCTCCCACCGAGACAAACTCTCCCTCTCTCCCCCCCAAGACAAACTCTCCCTCTCTCCTCGTGACAAACTCTCCCTCTCCCCTGACAAACACTCTCCCTCTCTCCCCCACCGAGACAAACCCTCCCTCTCTCTCCCCGGGACAATCACTCTCCCTCTCTCACCGGGACAAACACTCTCCCTCTCTCACCCACCGAGACAAACTCTCCCTCTCTCCCTGGGACAAACCCTCCCTCTCTCTCCCCGGGACAAACTCTCCCTCTCTCTCTCCGTGACATCCTCTCCCTCTCTCCCGGGACAAATCTCCCTCTCTCCCCCCCCGAGACAAACTCTCCCTCTCTCCCCGAGACAAACTCTCCCTCTCTCCCCAGACAAACCCTCCCTCTCTCTCCGGTGACAAACCCTCCCTCTCTCTCCCCTGACAATCACTCTCCCTCTCTCACCGGACAACCTCCCTCTCTCCCCCCGTGACAATCACTCTCCTCTCTCACCGGGACAAACTCTCCCTCTCTCTCCCGAGACAAACTCTCCCTCTCTCCCCGAGACAAACCCTCCCTCTCTCCCCGAGACAAATCCTCCCTCTCTCTCACCGTGACAAACTCTCCCTCCTCGCCCCCGCCCCCCCCCCCCTCCCCCGGCCCCCCCAACCCGAGACAAATTCTCCTCTCTCCCCGACGACAAACTCTCTCCTCTCTCCCCGAGACAAACTCTCCCTCTCTCCCCGGGACAACTCCCTCCTCTCCCGGACAATCACTCTCCCTCTCTCACCGGGCAACTCTCCCTCTCTCCCCCCCCCGAGACAAACTCTCCCTCTCTCCCCGAGACAAACCCTCCCTCTCTCTCCCCGGGACAATCACTCTCCCTCTCTCACCGGGCAAACTCTCCTTCTCCCCCGGACAACTCTCCCTCTCTCCCCGAGACAAACTCTCCCTCTCTCCCCGAGACAAACTCTCCCTCTCTCCCCCACCGAGACAAACTCTCCGTCTCTCCTCCTCGAGACAAACTCTCCCTCACTCCCCGCTGAGACAAATTCTCCCTCTCTCTCCTGAGACAAATTCTCCCTCTCTCCCCTGAGACAAATTCTCCCTCTCTCCCCTGAGACAAACTCTTCCCGTCCCTCTCTCCCCCCACTCATTAGCCAGAATTAATTTCTCCTGAAGACTCTGGGATTTAGGAAAGGTGGATTGGGATGGAGATAGAATCCAGAAGTGTGACCTTGCGCTCACAGCGTCTCCCCACCTCTGAAGCCCGGAAAGTGGGGTCTCTGGACACTGCGTCTCCTCGGGTTTAACTCTGGGACTTGCTGAACTCCTCCAAGGCCCACTTCTTGTTGTCCAGCAGCTCCCGGATGCGGCCGTACTCGGAGGTCAGCTGTTCGAATTCAGGCCCCAGCATCTGGTACTGGCTCAGGGTCCCACGCAGAGACTCAGCAGTATGCTGCCACTTCTCCAACTGCTCCAACAGCAGGGCTCTGCAGAGGAATAAAACCAGCATTAAAACAGCATACACTGGGATTGTGTACAGTGGGAGTGAACGGGAAGGGAATTGGGATTGTGTACAGTGGGAGGGAACGGGAAGGGGATTGGGGATTGTGTACAGTGGGAGTGAACGGGAAGGGGATTGGGATTGTGTACAGTGGAATGAACGGAAAGGGGTTTGGGATTGGGATTGTGTACAGTGGGAGTGAACGGGAAGGGGATTGGGATTGTGTACAGTGGGAGTGAACGGGAAGGGGATTGGGGATTGTGTACAGTGGGAGTGAACGGGAAGGGGTTTGGGATTGGGATTGTGTACAGTGGGAGTGAACGGGAAGGGGTTTGGGATTGTGTACAGTGGGAGTGAACGGGAAGGGGTTTGGGATTGGGATTGTGTACAGTGGGAGTGAACGGGAAGGGGTTTGGGATTGGGTACAGTGGGAGTGAACGGGAAGGGGTTTGGGATTGGGATTGTGTACAGTGGGAGTGAACGGGAAGGGGATTGGGATTGTGTACAGTGGGAGTGAACGGGAAGGGGTTTGGGATTGGGATTGTGTACAGTGGGAGTGAACGGGAAGGGGATTGGGATTGTGTACAGTGGGAGTGAACGGGAAGGTTATTGGGATTGTGTACAGTGGGAGTGAACGGGAAGGGGTTTGGGATTGGATGTGTACAGTGGGAGTGAACGGGAAGGGGTTTGGGATTGGGATTGTGTACAGTGGGAGTGAACGGGAAGGGGTTTGGGATTGGGATTGTGTACAGTGGGAGTGAACGGGAAGGGGTTTGGGATTGTGTACAGTGGGAGTGAACGGGAAGGGGATTGGGATTGTGTACAGTGGGAGTGAACGGGAAGGGGTTTGGGATTGTGTACAGTGGGAGTGAACGGGAAGGGGTTTGGGATTGTGTACAGTGGGAGTGAACGGGAAGGGGTTTGGGGATTGGGATTGTGTACAGTGGGAGTGAACGGGAAGGGGTTTGGGATTGGGATTGTGTACAGTGGGAGTGAACGGGAAGGGGATTGGGATTGTGTACAGTGGGAGTGAACGGGAAGGGGTTTGGGATTGGGTACAGTGGGAGTGAACGGGAAGGGGTTTGGGATTGGGATTGTGTACAGTGGGAGTGAACGGGAAGGGGATTGGGGATTGTGTACAGTGGGAGTGAACGGGAAGGGGTTTGGGATTGGGATGTGTACAGTGGGAGTGAACGGGAAGGGGATTGGGATTGTGTAGATGGGAGTGAACGGAAGGGGGATTGGTGTACAGTGGAGTCGGAAGGGATTGGGGATTGGTGAGTGGGAGTGAACGGGAAGGGATTGGGATTGTGTAAGTGGGAGTGAACGGGAAGGGGATTGGGATTGTGTACAGTGGGAGTGAACGGGAAGGGTGGTTTGGGGAATTGTGTACAGTGGGAGTGAACGGGAAGGGGATTGGGATTGTGTACAGTGGGAGTGAACGGGAAGGGGATTGGGATTGTGTACAGTGGGAGTGAACGGGAAGGGGTTTGGGATTGGGATTGTGTACAGTGGGAGTGAACGGGAAGGGGTTTGGGATTGTGTACAGTGGGAGTGAACGGGAAGGGGATTGGGATTGTGTACAGTGGGAGTGAATGGGAAGGGGATTGGGATTGTGTACAGTGGGAGTGAACGGGAAGGGGTTTGGGATTGGGATTGTGTACAGTGGGAGTGAACGGGAAGGGGTTTGGGATTGGGATTGTGTACAGTGGGAGTGAACGGGAAGGGGTTTGGGATTGGGATTGTGTACAGTGGGAGTGAACGGGAAGGGATTGGGATTGTGTACAGGGGAGTGAACGGGAAGGGGTTTGGGATTGGGATTGTGTACAGTGGGAGTGAACGGGAAGGGGATTGGGATTGGTAGAGTGGGAGTGAACGGGAAGGGGTTTGGGATTGTGTACAGTGGGAGTGAACGGGAAGGGGTTTGGGTTTGGGATTGTGTACAGTGGGAGTGAACGGGAAGGGGATTGGGATTGTGTAGAGTGGGAGTGAACGGGAAGGGGATTGGGATTGTGTACATTGGGAGTGAACGGGAAGGGGTTTGGATCCATGGGGTGGGTGGGGATGTGGGATATCTGCCGGAGCGGACTGTTACATACCGGATGCAGTTATGAGCTTCCACTGTCTCCTTGTTGAACAGCTGGTGTCGGAGATCGAGCTTCATCAGACTGTAATAAAACAGGCGCTAGTTAAACTCAGACCCTGGCTGTCGTGGGGGGTGGGTTTCCCAACACAGCGAGACACACAGTAAAACAATTCACCCTGCGTCCAATCTCTGAGTCGTTGCAGTCTTCTTCTCTCTTCCCTGCAATCCTCGCCCTGATTCCCATCCCCGCGTCCCCCCCATTCCTATGCACGATGGCCCAGCGGTATCATTGCTAGATTACTAATCAAGAAACTCAGCTGATGTTCTGGGGGACCCGGGTTCGAATCCCGTCACAGCAGAGGGCGAGATTTGAACAAAGAAACTTCCAGCACAGGAACAGGCCCTTCGGCCCCTCCTGCACTGACCCCATGCTGTCCCCGACTGAACTAAAACCCCCTCCCCTTCCGGGGACCGTATCCCTCTATTCCCGTCCTATTCATGGATTTGTCCCTTAAAACTCACTATCGTATCCGCTTCCACTCCCTCCCCCCGCCAGCGAGTTCCCACCACCCTCTGTGTAAAAAATCTGCTTTAAACCTTGCCCCTCGCACCTTAAACCTGTGCTGGTCCCCCCGCGTAATTGACTCTGAGGGAAAAAGCTTCTGACTATCCACTCTGTCCCTCATAATCTTGTAGACTTCTATCATGGTCTCCCCCTCAACCTCCAGTGAGAACAAACCAAGTTTGTCCAACCTCTCCTCGTAGCTAATGGCAATATCCTGGTCAATCTTTTCTGTAACCCTCTCCAAAGCCTCCACGTCCCAGTGTGAATTCAATTAAAAACGGGGAAAATGCTTCGGAAATCAGAGACACAAAGAGAAATCCTCGTTCAAGATTCTCTTAAGGTTAACACACAGGCTCAGTGAGGAAGGCAAAGGCAAATGTTCGCGTTCATATCGAGAGGGGTTAGAAATCAAGAGCAGGGATGGACTTCTGAGGCTGAATGAGGCTCTGGGGGGTCAGACCCCCGTTTGTGAGAGGTTTCGGATCCCCATATCTAAGGAAGGAAGTGCCGGACCTCGGGAAGGGTCCAGAGGGAGGTTCGCAAGAATGATCCCCGGAATGAAGAGCTTGAGGAACGGGTTGAGGATTCTGGGTCTGTCCTCGTTGGGAGTTTAGAAGGATGGGGGGGGGGGGGGATCTTGTTGAAACTTCCAGGGTACTGCGAGGATAGAGTGGACGCGGAGAGGATGTTCCCAACAAAATAAACCTGGAATTAAAAATCTACTGGTGACCATGAAAGCGCTGTCAATTGTCGGGAAAATCCATCTGGTTTCACTAAGGGAAGGAAATCTGCTGTCCTTGCCCCGGTCTGGCCTACACGTGACTCCCAGAGCCATGCAGCAATGTGGGTGACTCTCAACTGCCCCTCCAAGGGGTAACTAGGGATGGACAATAAATACTGGCCCAGCCAGCGACTCCCCCTGTCCCACGGATGACTAAAGGAAAAAGGGTAGGTCGGGGAAAGATCAGAAAGGTCGGGAGAGGCTGGGAAATGGTCACGGAGATCAGGGAGGGGAGAGGTCAGGACGGGCTTGAGGAGGTCAGGGAGAGGTCGGCGAAGTTGGGATTGGTGTGGGGAGGTCAGGATGGACTTAGGAAGACGAGGGAGGGTGGGGAGAGGCCGGGATTGGCTTGGGAAGGGCGGGGAGAGTTAGGAGAGGTTAGGGAGGGGGTAGTTTAGTCCCCGGTGCTGTCAGCGGGGCCCATTGCATCCCCGACCCCCAGCACTTCCCTTCCGATCGGTGTCTGGTTAACGGCTCACCCCAGCTTGGCGAACATGGCCTTGCTCTTCACGCTGAGATACTGCTCAAGCTCACCATCGAGTTCCGGCTGAGAATACAGCCGGTGCTTCTCAATCAATTCTCGCAGCAGCTCGAACGTACGGTGTAGGAGCTGCGGGAGAGACAATCACACAGAGACAGAGTTAGATAGTGAGACACAGTACCCCCTCCCCATCAAACACTCCCAGGACAGGTACAGCACGGGGTTAGATACAGAGTAAAGCTCCCTCTACACTGTCCCCCTCATCAAACACTCCCAGGACAGGTACAGCACGGGGTTAGATACAGAGTAAAGCTCCCTCTACACTGTCCCCAACATCAAACACTCCCAGGACAGGTACAGCACGGGGTTAGATACAGAGTAAAGCTCCCTCTACACTGTCCCCCCCATCAAACACTCCCAGGACAGGTACAGCACGGGGTTAGATACAGAGTAAAGCTCCCTCTACAGTGTCCTCCATCAAACACTCCCAGGACAGGTACAGCACGGGGTTAGATACAGAGTAAAGCTCCCTCTACACGGTGCCCCATTAAACACTCCCAGGACAGGTACAGCACAGGGTTAGATACAGAGTAAAGCTCCCTCTACACTGTCCCCCCATCAAACACTCCCAAGACAGGTACAGCACGGGGTTAGATACAGAGTAAAGCTCCTTCTACACTGTCCCAGTGACACCACTCGGGATTCCGTGGGTGGGATAGTTGGTGCTACAGGCTCGATGGGCTGACTGGCCTGAGCAGGAGGGTCTGTAAGGGGATTGAAGACTCACTGTGAGATAGGTGATGGTCTGCTTGGAAATGGTGATCTGATTCTCCCGGCTCCTCTCTCGCTCCATCTCCACTCTCCGCTTGTCAGCGTGCAGCTTGTCTGCCATCGCTCCACTTTTAGCCATCTTCAACACCTCACTGTTATCCTCTGAGAGAGATGGAGTATCGGAGTGAGAATCCCAGAGACAGAGAGAGAGAGAGAGAGACACAGAGAGAGAGAGAGACAGAAAGAGAGAGAGACAGAGAGAGAGACAGAGAGAGAGAGACAGAGAGAGAGAGACAGAGAGAGAGACAGAGAGAGAGAGAGTGTGACAGAGAGAGAGGGTGACAGAGAGAGAGAGTGTGTGAGAGAGAGAGAGAGAGAGGGTGACAGAGAGAGAGAGAGTGACAGAGAGAGAGAGTGACAGAGAGAGACAGACAGACAGACAGAGAGAGAGGGTGAACAGGAGAAGAGGGTGACAGAGAGAGAGAGAGTGACAGAGAGAGAGAGAGTGACAGAGAGAGAGAGAGTGTGAACAGAGAGAGAGAGAGTGCAGAGAGAGGGAGGACAGAGAGAGGGAGGGACGAGAGAGGGAGGGACAGAGAGAGAGAGGGACAGAGAGAGGGGGGGGAGAGAGGACAGAGAGAGAGAAGCGTAGGGACAGAGAAGAGGAACAGAGAGAGAGGGACAGAGAGAGGGAGTGACAGAGAGAGAGGGAGTGACAGAGAGAGAGGGAGAGTGACACAGAGAGAGGGAGAGTGACAGAGAGAGAGAGTGACAGAGAGAGAGAGAGTGACAGAGAGAGAGAGAGAGTGACAGAGAGAGAGAGTGACAGAGAGAGAGAGAGGGACAGAGAGAGAGGGACAGAGAGAGAGGGAGACAGAAAGAGAGAGAGACAGAGAGATAAAGAGAATGAGAAAGATAGAAATTGAGAGAGGGGAAGAGAAAGAGCGAGAGAGAGACACAGAGAAAAACAGAGAGGGAGAGATAGATAGGGAAGGAAGGAAGGACAGTGAGAGAGAGAGAGAGAGAGATGTACTGAACACACAGCTACATCCCAGGTCACAGAGACCACCATTCCGCTCCCTCCTCCATACCTCACCTCAGCCTCCCCTTGCCTCCGAGCGCACCACCCCGCCCACCCCAGCCCCACCTCCCCTAATGTACACTCACCGTATTCTGGCTGGTAGTAACACAGGACAGAGAAACACCGCTCCTTCAGTCTCTTCTCCACCTCTGGGAGCAACCTCTGCCTCATGGCCTGCAGTTCCTGGGGGGACAGGGATTGAGGGAGAGGGAGAGAGAGAGAGACACACACACACAGAGATGAAGATATCCACAGGAGTGGAGAATGGGGCAGCGAGGGGCGGGGGGAACAGCGAGCGGGCTCAGTGTTACAACGCAGAGATTAGTTCTCCCTTTTGCAGAGTCATGCCGAATCCCCTCCCTCTCGGGGAATACTTTGGCCTGGTAATCTGATGGAAGTGTTTGGGAAGGTGTGAACTTCAATAACTTTGAGTTGGTAACGGACAGAAGTACCTCACACACACACTTTCATCCGAACATTTCATGTAACCACCGGGAGCTTTAACTGAACGAGTAACATCTCGATTAATGTAAGATTCTACTGGAATGCTGTTCAAATAAATACAAGGATCATTCATTAACCAAAAAGAAAAACCAGAATTTTAGTCACTCTCAAAACAATATACAACCTGGTTTTGGAAAACATTTTGGTTGCCACACTACCAGGGGGATGCGGAGGCTTTGGAGCGGGGCACAGAAACGATTTCCCGGGATGTTTGCCCCTGGTACGGAGGGGCATTAGCTACGAGGAGAGGTCGGAGAAACTCGGTTTGTTCTCACTGGAGGTTGAGGGGGAGACCCTGATAGAAGTCTACAAGATTATGAGGGACAGAGTGGACAGTCAGAAGCTTTTTCCCCCCGGAGTCAATTACGCGGGGGGGCCAGCACAGGTTTAAGGTGCGAGGGGCACGGAGACGCAGATTTTTTACACAGAGGGTGGTGGGAACTCACTGCCTGGCGGGGGGGGGGGGGGGGGAGTGGAAGCGGCTACGATAGTGAGTTTTAAGGGGCAAATCCGTGAATAGGACGGGAATAGAGGGATACGGTTCCCAGGAAGGGTAGGGGGTTTTAGTTCAATCGGGGGCTGCATGCTCGGTGCAGGAGGGGCCGAAGGGCCTGTTCCTGTGCTGGAATTTTCTTTGTTTTTCTTTGATTCAGCTCTCTGTAAGCTCTTTCTCATTTGGTACCCTTTGTTAGATAGACGGAAGCTCCCTTCAGAGATATTTTTAGCTGTCAGGGAATAGTCCTTTCCCTCTCTCGGTGTTGACAGATGGCAGCTCTTCACTTGCACTGCTGGAAGACCATCGAGTTCCTCTTTCTATATCTGCGATGGTCTATCAATTTTCCAATGCAGGATTAGAACACAGAACACTACAGCACAGAACAGGCCCTTCGATGTTGCGCCGACCAATATAAGAAGCAATGCCCCTCCAAACTAAACCATTCCCTTCTCTTCCATATACTTATCAACTAACCTCTTAAACGCCACCAAACTTGGCGCATCTACAACTGCCGCAGGCAGGGCATTCCACTCCCGAACCACCCTCTGGGTAAAGAAATTACCCAAAAGGATTGGTCGGATGTTGTCAGAAACGATGCCCCGTAGAAAGCATTCTTTCTGGGTTTGTATCACAGCTCGGTCTGGGCTCCTGCTCTGCCCCAAGACCCACAAGGAACTACAAAAGGCTGGTGAATGTAGCCCCCAATCCCATCACACAAACCCCAGCCTCCCATCCATCGACTCTGTCTACACTTCCCGCTGCCTCGGGGGGGAAAAGCAGCCGGTATAATTAAGGACCCCCCCCTCCCCACGCACCCCGGACATTCTCTCTTCCACCTTCTTCCGTCGGGGAAAAAGGTACAAAACTCTGAGGTCCCGAACCGACCGACTCAAGAACAGCTTCTTCCCTGCTGCTGTCAGACTTTTGAATGGACCCTACCTCGCATTAAGGTGAACTTTCTCTACACCCCTCGCTGTGACTGTAACACTACATTCTGCACCCTCTCCTTTCCTTCTCTATGAATGGCATGCTTTATCTGTATAGGAACCAAGAAACAATACTTTTCACTGTGCATTAATACATGTGACAATAAATCACATCAAAATCTAGCTGCGATTGTAACACTACATTCTGCACTCTCTTCTTTTATTCTCTATGAACGGTATGCTTTGTCATATAAGAAACAACAATTTTCACTGTACGTTAATACATGTGCTAACAATAAATCAAATCAACAAGTTCAAATTTGATAGGTTCGTGTTAGTTGAATTCCTTAAACTGATTGGCTGAATTCAAAAGCTTGTAAAGCCTGTTATCAAGGCAATCTTGATACTTGTTACAAATGTTGCACTCTGTGTACCCTGTCTGCATCTGTACTTTAAACCTCCAAGAATTGACACCAAAACAGCTTTTCAAGAGGCGGGTGTGCAAGAACAGTAGATCTGCGGGTTGACGGAGATGGGCCGGGGGCTGTTAGATTTGACGGAGATTTCCCCGTTCCCCCTCCCCCCCCCCTCCACTCCCATGGGTGGTTCAGACGCCTTGTCTGCTGCAGAGCAGGAGCCAGGACGGAGACGCAGAGAGCTCATGCCCGCCTTACCCGAGCTTCTGGGAGCATTTCCTGTAGGTGTTCCCTCTGTAGGCCCAGCAAGGAGGGCCGGGAATCTTCCCCGTCTGTCTCCCGGGTGTCTAGCCGTCTGCAGCACCTTCCCAGCACCAGGCATTGCTCTAGTGTCTGGAAGAACTGGGGGAACAGGAAGACAAATTTATGAGAAAGACCTCCATCCACCCTACACCCCCTCCCTATCTCTGTAACCTCCTCCAGCACCCCCTACACCCCCTCCCTATCTCTGTAACCTCCTCCAGCCCCCTACACCCCCTCCCTATCTCTGTAACCTCCTCCAGCCCCCTACACCCCCTCCCTATCTCTGTAACCTCCTCCACCCCCTACAACCCCTCCCTATCTCTGTAACCTCCTCTCAAGCCCCCTACACCCCTCCCTATCTCTGTAACCTCCTCCAGTCCCCCTACACCCCCTCCTATCTCTGTAACCTCCTCCAGCCCCCCCTACACCCCTCCCTATCTCTGTAACCTCCTCCAGCCCCCCTACACCCCCTCCCTATCTCTGTAACCTCCTCCAGCCCCTACACCCCCTCCCTATCTCTGTAACCTCCTCCAGCCCCCTACACCCCCTCCCTATCTCTGTAACCTCCTCCAGCCCCCCTCCCATCTCTGTAACCTCCTCCAGCCCCCCTACACACCATCTTTTTCTCTCAGTCCCCTATCCCTCCCCCTATACCCCCTCCCTCTCTCCACATCCCTCCCTCATTCTCTACCCCGTCCCTCCCTCCCTCTCTCTTCTTTCAGACAGTCCTTAAAACTGACCTCTATCCGATCAGTAAGTCCCCTACCTCTCCTTCTGCAGTTCAGGGTCAGGAATACGTAGCATGGGGGTTGGGGATAGTGTGGGTGCATGTAAATATAACCCACACCGTAAAACCCATCTCCCTCACCCTGTCCGCGCTGCTCTCCGCATTCCACCCCTCCCCTTTGCCTCCAGCACCTCCACCCCCTACCCCATTCTAATATCTCAACCTCTCCCCTCCCTCGAGCGGCCCATCCCTCCCGTCCCTCACCTGTTGATCCTTGGAGCTGACTCCCTCGCCCCATCGCTTTGCTTGGTACTCAATCAGCATCTCATCCAGGATCCTCTGCACGGCCTCAACATGCAGCCATTCCTTCCTCTGCTTCTCCAAGTCTCTCTTTGTCTTCAGGGAGAAATGGTGAGAGTCAGTCACATCCCACAAAACACGGGAGCAGAAGCGAGGCCACTCGGCCCATCTGCTTCCCCCCATTCAATCCTGGCTGATATTTTCCCCATTCTCCTGCCTTTTCCCTCCGATCCCCTTATTAATCAGGAACCTATCTATCTCTGTGTTAAAGACACTCAGTGACCCCGGCCTCCTGTGCGGCAAAGAGTTCCCCACATTCCCCGCTGAAGAAATTTAAAGGATCCTTTAAATCCTCTGTTTTAAAGGATCGTCCCTTTAGCCTGAGGTTGTTCCCTCTCTGCTTCGAGTTTTTCCCAAAACATCCTCTCCCACGTCCACTCTATCCTCGCAGTATCCTGGAAGTTTCAATAAGATCCCCCCCACCCTTCTAAACTCCCAACGAGGACAGACCCAGGAACCTCAACCCGTTCCTCAAGCTCTTCATTCCGGGGATCGTTCTTGCGAACCTCCCTGTGGATCCTTCCCGAGGTCCGGCACATCCTTCCTTAGATACAGGGACCCAAAACCGCTCCCAAATGGGGGGTCTGACCCCACCGAGCCTCATCCAGCCTCAGAAGTACATCCCTGCTCTTGTATTCGAACCCCTCTGTTTCAATGCTCAAGTTTTTAGGTGTCCAGATCACCGACAACCTATCCTGGTTACACCCCCCACAAATGCCGACACTGACTACTTTGACCAGGTCAGTCTTGACTGTTACCAAGGGCCAAGCTGGACGTTACCCTGACCAGGTCACTCTTGACCGTTACCAGGGGCCAAGCTGGACGTTACCCTGACCAGGTCACTCTTGACCGTTACCAGGGGCCAAGCTGGACGTTACCCTGACCAGGTCACTCTTGACCGTTACCAGGGGCCAAGCTGGACGTTACCCTGACCAGGTCACTCTTGACCGTTACCAGGGGCCAAGCTGGACGTTACCTTGACCAGGTCAGTCTTGACCGTCAGACTCAATCCGCTCGGGTCCATGCGCTCCGTCAGCTGCAGGAGTAACTTGGTCAGCTTGGGGCTCTGAGACAGTTCCCGGGAGCTCAGCTTCACGTCCGGCAGGAGCTGCTTCACTGGGGAGAGGGAGGCAAAGAGACTCTGTTACCGGCAGCAAGTGGTCAGCAGGTCATGGGGGGGGGTCAGAGGGTGATCTCTCTGGGTCGGGGGTCAGAGGGTGATCTCTCTGGGTCGGGGGTCAGAGGGCGATCTCTCCGGGTCGGGGGTCAGAGGGCGATCTCTCCGGGTCGGGGGTCAGAGGGCGATCTCTCCGGGTCGGGGGTCAGAGGGCGATCTCTCACGGGTGGGGGTCAGAGGGCGATCTCTCCGGGTCGGGGTCAGAGGGCGATCTCTCCGGGTCGGGGGGTCAGAGGGCAATCTCAGCGGTTCGGGGGTCAGAGGGGATCTCTCAGGGTCGGGGGTCAGAGGGCGCTCACAGGGTCGGGGGGTCAGAGGGTGATCTCCGGTCGGGGGGTCAGAGGGCGATCACAGGGTCGGGGGTCAGAGGGTGATCTCTCGGGTCAGGGGGGTCAGAGGGTGATCTCTCCGGTCGGGGGGCCAGAGGGCGATCACGGTCGGGGGGTCAGAGGGTGATCTCTCGGGTCGGGGGTCTCAGAGGGCGATCACAGGGTTCGGGGGGTCAGAGGGCGATCTCTCCGGGTCGGGGGGTCAGAGGGCGATCACAGGGTCGGGGGTCAGAGGGCGATCTCTCCGGGTTCGGGGGGTCAGAGGGTGATCTCTCCGGGTCGGGGGTCAGAGGGCGATCTCAGGGTCGGGGGGTCAGGGGATCTCTCCGGGTCAGGGGGTCAGAGGGCGATCTCTTCCGGGTCGGGGGTCAGAGGGCGATCTCTCCGGGTCGGGGGTCAGGAGGGCGATCTCTGGGTCGGGGGGTCAGAGGGCGATCTCCGGGTCGGGGGGTCAGAGGGCGATCCACAGGGTCGGGGGGGTCAGAGGGTGATCTCTTCGGTCGGGGGTCAGGAGGGCGATCTCTTGGGTCGGGGGTCAGAGGGCGATCTCGTGGCTCTGCGGGTCGGGGTCAGAGGGCGATCTCTCCGGGTCGGGGGTCAGAGATCCCTTCAGCCCCGCCCCCCCCCCCCTCGGTCCCACGGGGTTTCCCTACCTGCTTCACTCGCCTCCTCCATCTCGGAACAACCGCCTCCCCGCGCTGCCCGCCGGGAAGGCCCGCGCTGCTGGGAGGACCGCGCCGGAGGACCGGGGGGAGCCCGCTGCATTGTGGGCCAGCCACCAGGAGCTGGGAGGACTCCCTGGGAGGACCTAAATATGGGAGTGCGCCCCAGTGCGTTGTGGGCCAGCCACCAGGAGCTGGGAGGACCAGGGGGAACCCCACTGCATTGTGGGCCGGGCCCTGAGAACTGGGAGGACTCACTGGGAGGACCTGGAATATGGCCGGGGAGGGAGGGGATTGCCTGCTGCATTGTGGGCCGGCTCCCGTCAGTTGGGAGGACCCACTGGGAGGACCTGGAATATGGCCGGGGAGGGAGGGGATTGCCTGCTGCATTGTGGGCCGGCTCCCGTCAGTTGGGAGGACCCACTGGGAGGACCTGGAATATGGCCGGGGAGGGAGGGGATTGCCTGCTGCATTGTGGGCCGGCTCCCGTCAGTTGGGAGGACCCACTGGGAGGACCTGGAATATGGCCGGGGAGGGAGGGGCCCGGGGAGGGGGGGATTGCCTGCTGCATTGTGGGCCGGCTCCCGTCAGTTGGGAGGACCCACTGGGAGGACCTGGAATATGGCCGGGGAGGGAGGGGATTGCCTGCTGCATTGTGGGCCGGCTCCCGTCAGTTGGGAGGACCCACTGGGAGGACCTGGAATATGGCCGGGGAGGGAGGGGATTGCCTGCTGCATTGTGGGCCGGCTCCCGTCAGTTGGGAGGACCCACTGGGAGGACCTGGAATATGGCCGGGGAGGGAGGGGATTGCCTGCTGCATTGTTAACACAATTAACACACACCAAGATCCCTCTGTTCATCAAGACTACTAAGAATCCTACCATTAGCCCGATACTCTACACATTTATTATTCCTGCCATAGTGCATCACCTCACATGGACACATGGACAGGGATCGCGGGTAGAGGTGGGAACATCGGGGTGGCAGCACGGGCTGGTTGGGCCGAAGGGCCTGTTTCCCCCGTGCTGTTTTGTTTCTTTGTTCATGTACCAACCTCTCCTGGTACCCCCCCCCAAACGCCGACACTATAGTTAAGAAAGCCCCCACCAACGCCTCTACTTTCTCAGAAGACGAAGGAAATTTGACATGTCCGCTACGGACTCTCACCAACTTTTACAGATGCCCCGTAGAAAGCATTCTTTCTGGGTTTGTATCGCAGCTCGGTCTGGGCTCCTGCTCTGCCCCGAGACCCGCAAGGGGAAAGACCACGGTGTGAAGCCCTTCAGACTGAGAGCCCAGTAACTGCAGAACACCCTCGGCCCGCGTAACTGTGTGCCAAACTAAAAAAACACAGCACAGTAAAATCCGAGCCTTGTGTGTAGTTTTACATAATAATGTAATAAAACCATTGAAAATTACAGCTCAGAAACAGGCCGTTTGGCCCTTCTTGTCTGTGCCGAACCATTCTTCTGCCTATTGACCTGCAATTGGACCATATCCCTCCACGTCCTTCTCATGCATGGGCCCGTCCAAGTTTTTCTTAAATGTTAAAAGTGACCCCGCATTTACCACTTATCCACACTCTCTGTGTGAAGAAACCCCGCTAATATTGCCTTTATTTTGGTAGGAATAATGGGACGAAGGAGTACAGTGTAAGGGGTAGGAGTCTTAGCTGTGTTGTAGAGCAGAAGGATCTGGGGGTCCGGGTCCATAGGACTCTTGAATCGGCCTCGCAGGTGGAGGAAGTGGTCAAGAAGGCGTACGGTGTACTGGCCTTCATTAATCAAGGAATAGAGTTTAGGAGTCAGGAGGTAATGATGCAGCTCTATAAGACTCTTGTCAGACCCCAGATGGAGTATTGTGCGCAGTTCTGGTCGCCTCATATAGGAAGGATGTAGAGGCTATTGAGAGAGTTCAGAGGAGATTTACAAGGATGCTGCCTGGATTGGGAGGCAGGCCTTATGAAGGTAGGTTGAGGGAGCTGGGACTCTTCTCATTGGAGAGACGTAGGTTGAGAGGCTACCTGATAGAGGTTTATAAAATGTTGAGAGGGATAGATAGGGTGGACTCTCAGAGACTATTTCCCTGAGCTGAAATGGTCACTACGAGAGGACACAGATTAAGGTGCAGGGAAGCAAATACAAAGGAGATGTCAGGGGTAGGTTTTTCACTCAGAGGGTGGTGAGTGAATGGAACCGACTGCCGTCGGAGGTTGTTGAGGCAAACTCACTGGGTCTTTTAAGAGACTTCTGGATGAGTATATGGAAAAGAATAGGATAGGGGGTTATAGATAGGTCTGTGGATTGGTAGATGTGATTGGCGCAACTCGTGGGCCAAAGGGCCTGTTTGTGCTGTAGTGTTCTATGTTAAACTTTTCCCCCTTAACCCATGTCTTCTGGTTTTTTTACCCCTCCCCGAGCCTCAGTGGAAAAAGGTTGCTTGCATTCATCTATCTATACCCATCTCAACTTATGCACCTCTATCGAATCTACCCACCCCCCCCCCCCCAACTTAAGTCTTAACATATTCAATCTCTCTCTGTAATTCAACTTCTCAAAGTTCCCGGCAACATCCTGGTGAACCTTCTCTGCACTCTTTCAACCCCATTAATATCCTCCCTCTATCCAATCTCCCCTCATTCTCCTACGCTCCAGGGAATAAAATCCCAACCTATTCAATCTCTCTCTGTAACTCAACTTCTCAAAGTTCCCGGCAGCATCCTTGTGACCCTTCTCTGCAGTCTTTCAACCTTATTTACATCCTTCCTGTAACTAAGCGACCAAAACTGTACACGACACTCTAAATTCAGCCTCACCAATGTCTTATACACAATAACGTTCCAACTTTTTGTGCTCAATACTTTGATTTATAAAGGCCAATGTACCAAAAGCACTCTTTCCATCCCTGTCTACCTGTGACACCGGGGAATTATGTACATATATTCCCAGACCCCTCTGTTCAAATGCACTGTTCAGGGTCCTACCATTTCCCTCGTATGTTCTACCTTAGTTTGTCCTTCCAAACTGCGATACCTCACATTTGTCTGCATTAAACTCCATCTGCCATTTTTCAGACGAGTAACGTCGTGTAAACAAGCATGATATTGTACAAAGAACAAACGCAGCACGGGGGAAACAGGCCCTTCGGCCCAACCAGCCCGCGCCGCCACCCCAATGTTCCCACCTCTACCCGCGATCCCTGTCTATGTTTATAGATCTATGGATTAAAAACCAAATTTGAGACAATTTAGGGAGAATTTATTTTGCCAATTAGCCTAAGAGCACATCTTTGGGATGTGGGAGGAAACCGGAGCACCCGGAGAAAACCCACGCAAGCACGGGGAGAATGCGCAAACTCCCACAGACACAGGCCCCAAATCCATGTATCTGCACAGCAACAGCGATAGTCACTGGGCTGTCGTGTTGCCCGTCAGATGGTCCAGGTCAAGCGCACACTGACGACGTGAAGCACTAGGATAGTCTCGAAAAAAAATCCAAGAGCAGCCCTCTCACGACCCATCGCGTGTATGTCCCTCGTTAGACAACAAGGTGGACCAAAGCTCCTGTAGGATACTGGAAAATTAATTCTTTTTTTTTGGCACTGTTTGCAGTTTTTGGATCTGTCATTTTGCAATAGTTTATTTGAGAGTTTTCTTTTGTGAATAAAGTGTATTTTCGAAATAAAAAAAATGAGGAGAGGCTGGGATAGACTGGGACTTTTTCTCTCTGGAGCGTAGGAGGCTGAGGGGTGATCTGATAGAGGTCTATAAAATAATGAGGGGCACAGATCAGCGAGATAGTCAATATCTTTTCCCCCAAAGGTAGGGGAGTCTAAAACTAGAGGATGTAGGTTTAAGGTGAGAGGGGAGAGGGTCCAGAGGGGCAATTTTTTTCACCCAGAGGGTGGTGAGTGTCTGGAACGAGCTGCCAGAGGCAGTAGTAGAGGAGGGCACAATTTTATCTTTTGAAAAGAGTTTAGACAGTTCCATGGGTTTACGATGGGTATAGAGGGATATGGATATCTCTCTGTCTCTCTCTCTCTGTCTCTCTCCTCTCTGTCCCTCCCTCTCTCTCCTCTCTGTCTCTGTCCCTCCCTGTCTCTATCTCTCTCTCTCTCTCTCTATCCTGTCTCTCTCTCTCTCTCTCTCTCCCTCTCTCTCTCTCTCTCTCTCTCTCTCTCTCTCTCTCTCTCTCTCTCTCTCTCTCTCTCTCTCTCTCTCTCTCTCTGTCTCTCTCTCTCTCTCTCTCTCTCTGTCTCTCTCTCTCTCTGTCTCAGTCTCTCTCTCTCTCTCTCTGTCTCTATCTCTCTCTCTCTGTCTCTCTCTCTCTCTCTCTCTCTCTCTCTCTCTCTCTCTCTCTCTCTCTCTCTCTCTCTCTCTCTCTCTCTCTCTCTCTCTCTGTCTCTCTCTCTCTCTCTCTCTGTCTCTCTCCGTGTCGCTGTTCTCTCTACGCTCTCTGTCTCTCTCTCTCTCCCTCTCTCTCTCTCTTCTCTCCCTCTCTCTCTCTGTCTCTCACACAACTGTAACGCTGTAGTCTCTCTGTGCTGTATCTGTGGATAAAGGGTGAGGATTTAGTGAACGCTCCTCTGTCCTCTCTCTCTCTCCCTCTCTCTCGTCTCTTCTTCTCTCTCTCTGTCTCTCTCTCTCCCTGTCTCTCTCCCTCTCTCTCTCTCTCTGTCTCTCTTGTTTTTGTTTTTGTTTTTTGCTCCTGTCTCTCTCTGTCTCTCTCGCTCTCTGTCTCTCTCTCTGTCTCTCTCTCTGTCTGTCTCTCTCTCTGTCTCTCCTCTCTCTCTGTCTCTTCTCTGTGTCTCTCTCTCTCTCTCTCTTGTCTCTCTCTCTCTCTCCCTCTCTCTCTCTCTGTCTCTGTCCCTCCCTCTCTCTCTCTGTCTCTCACACAGACTGTAACAGCTGTAGTCTCTCTGTGCTGTATCTGGGGATAAGGGTGAGGATTTAGTGGAACGCTCCCTGCGTCACTCCCTGTCCTGTGGGGATACAGAATGTGCACAAAACAATCCACATTCCAACACTGCCCTTTCACAGCAGCTGTCCCACCGTGGAAACTCAGATAGTGCTAATGTGTGACAGCAACTGAGATAATAGTGCGAGAGAGAGAGAGATGGACAGAGAGAGAGACAGAGAGAGAGAGACAGAGAGAGAGAGAGAGGATAGACAGTCAGAGACAGAGACAGAGAAACAGTGAGAGAGAGAGACAGAGAGAGACACGGAGAGAGAGAGAGAGGGACAGAGACAGAGAGAGAGAGATCCTGAGAAGGAGATGGGATGTAGTGAGCCAGCAGGAATGACACAGCGATAGAGTCAGAGGTATGAATCGATACGAAAGCAGAGAGAGAGAGAAAGGAACAGAGAGGCACAGAAACTCTGAGCAGGATGAGACCATTCAGCCCTTCAAGTCTGCTGCTCCACCATTCACGACTGAAGATCGAATTCCGTATCCTGATCCCTCCCCTTCCCGTCCATATCTCTCGATCCCTTCATCCCCAACCTCTAATTTCTTCCTGAAATCTCACAACGTTTGGGCCTCAGCTACTTTCTGTGGGAGTGAATTCCACACATTCCCCACCCCCGGGGTGAAGAAATCTCTCAGTTCTAAAAGGGTTTACCCCTTATCCTCAAACTGTGACCCCCTCCCCGAGTTCTGGACTCACCCCACCACGGGGAACGTCCTCTCTGAATCTCCCCTGTCTAACCCTGTTCGAATTTGATAAGTTTCTATCAGATCCCCTCTTCCAAACTCCAGTGAATATAATCCTAACCCACTCAGTCTCTCCTCATCCTGCCACCCCCCAGGAATCAGCGTGGGAAACCCCTCGCTGTGCTCCCTCTATAGCGAGGAACATCCTTCCTCCGATAAGGAGACCAAAACTGCACCCAATACTCCAGCTGTGGCCTCACCAACACCCTGTACAATTACAGCAAAACATCCCTATCTCTATACTCCAATCCTCTCGCCATGAAGGCCAACATACAGAGGGATCTGGGCATACAGACACACAGGTCACTGAAAGCGGCAACGCAGGTGGGGAAGGTAGTCAAGAAGGCATACGGCATGCTCGCCTTCATCGGCCGGGGGGCACTGAGTTTAAAAATTAACAAGTCACGTTGCAGCTTTATAGAACCTTAGTGAGGCCCACTTGGAATATAGTGTTCAATTCTGGGTGG
Source organism: Sphyrna mokarran (assembly GCA_024679065.1). NCBI lineage: Eukaryota > Metazoa > Chordata > Chondrichthyes > Carcharhiniformes > Carcharhinidae > Sphyrna > Sphyrna mokarran. Next base: position 12,517 of record JAGIQG010000338.1, on the reverse strand, counting down.
CCCCACACTACCAGAAGGATGTGGAGGCTTTGGAGAGGGGCACAGAAAAGATTTCCCGGGATGTTGCCCCTGGTAGGAGGGGCATTAACTACGAGGAGAATCATAGAACACAGAACACTATTTTGTAAGTCTCTCTAAGATGCCCCCTAAACTCCAACGAGTACAAACCCAGTCTATTCAATCTGTCCTCATAAGCCAACCCCCCTCATCTCCGGTATCAGCCTGGTTAACCTTCTCTGCACTCCATCATTAGTAAATTTGCAGATGACACTAAAGTCGGTGGAGTGGTAGATAGTGAAGAGGGGTGTTATAGTTTGCAGAGGGACTTGGACAAGTTGCAGAGCTGCGCCGAGAGGTGGCAAATGGAGTTTAATGTGGAAAGTGTGGGTAATCACTTGGCAGAATAACAAATGTGTAGAGTATAGGTCTAATGGTAGGACTCTTAATAGTTTGATGAACAGAGGGATCTTGGTGTATTTGTGCATAGATCCCTGAAAGTAGGCAGTCAGGTCGAGAAGGTTGTTAGGAAGGCATATGGAGTCTTGGCTTTTATTGGTAGAGGGATTGAATTTCGGAGCCGCAACGTCATGTTGCAACTGTACAAAACTCTAGTGCGGCCGCACTTGGAGTATTGTGTGCAGTTCTGGTCCCCACATTATAAGAAAGATGTGGAGGCATTGGAGAGGGTACAGAGGAGGTTTACCAGGATGTTGCCTGGTATGGAGGGCAGGTCCTATGAGGAGAGGCTGAGGGATTTGAGGTTGTTTTCGTTAGAAAGGAGGAGGCTAAGAGGGGACCTGATCGAAACATATAAGATGATTAGAGGTTTAGATAGGGTGGACAGTGATAGCCTTTTTCCTAGGATGGAGAAAGCTAGCACGAGGGGACACAGCTTTAAATTAAGGGGTATGAGTTATAGGACGGATATCAGAGGTAGGTTCTTTACTCAAAGAGTGATTAGGGAGTGGAATGCCCTGCCTGCAGCTGTTGTAGATGCGCCAAGTTTGGTGGCGTTTAAGAGGTTAGTTGATAAGTATATGGAAGAGAAGGGAATGGTTTAGTTTGGAGGGGCATTGCTTTTTATATTGGTCGGCGCAACATCGAAGGCCGAAGGGCCTGTTCTGTGCTGTAATGTTCTATGTTTCTATGTTCCATCCAAGGCCAATATATCCTTCCGCAAACGCAAAACTGCACACAGTACTCCAGCTGCGGCCTCCCCAGTCCCCTGCACAGTTGCAGCGAGACCCCCCCTGCTTTTATATTCTGTCCCCCTCGCGATAAAGGCCAACATTCAGGCACCTAAATGAAATCAGTAAAGTGGTAAGATTCCTTGTTATTCATGCGTGGGACATGGGGGTCGCTGGCTGGGCCAGCATTTATTACCCATCCCTAATTGTCCCTTGGGAAGGTGGTGGTGAGCTGCCTTCTTGAATCGCTGCAGCCCACTTGGGTTGACCCACAATGCCATTAGAGAGGGAATTCCAGGATTTTGATCCAGCCACCGCGAAGGAACCGTCGATATATTTTCAAATTGGGATGGTGAGTGGCTTGGAGGGGAACTTGCAGCTGCTGGTGTTCCCCGTGTATCTGTTGCCCACGTCCTTCCAGATGGAAGTGGTCGTGGGTTTGGAAGGTGCACTCTAAGGATCTGTTTTTCACACAGAGGGTGGTGGGGGTATGGAATGCGCTGCCAAGTAAAGTGGTGGAGGCAGGTACTCTGGAGTTATTTAAGAAATACTTAGATGGGCACATGAACAGAATGGGAATGGAGGGGTATAGAAAACTGATTTAAAATAGGGATCATGAGCCTTGGGAGTCCCTGGGAAGTGTGTAAATAGATGATGAGATTGATGTACTTGTTTTTATCCTACAGGAGCTTTGGTCCACCTTGTTGTCTAACGAGGGGCATACACGCGATGGGTCGTGAGAGGACTGCTCTTGGATTTTTTCGAGAGTATCCTAGTGCTTCACATCGTTAGAGGAGGTTTACCAGGATGTTGCCTGGTATGGAGGGCAGGTCTTATAGAGAGGCTGAGGGATTTGAGGTTGTTTTCGTTAGAGAGGAGCGGCTAAGAGGAGACCTTATCGAAGCATATAAGATGATTAGAGGTTTTAGATAGGGTGGACAGTGATAGCCTTTTTCCTAGGATGGAGAAAGCTAGCACGAGGGGACAAGCTTTAAATTAAGGGTATGAGTTATAGGACGGATATCAGAGGTAGGTTCTTTACTCAAAGAGTGATTAGGGAGTGGAATGCCCTGCCTGCAGCGGTTGTAGATGCGCCAAGTTTGGTGGCGTTTAAGACGTTAGTTGATAAGTATATGGAAGAGAAAGGAATGGTTTAGTTTGGAGGGTCATTGCTTTTTATATTGGTCGGCGCAACATCGAAGGCCGAAGGGCCTGTTCTGTGCTGTAATGTTCTATGTTCTATGTTAGTGTACGCTTGACCTGGACCATCTGATGGGCAACACGACAGCTCAGTGACTATCACTGTGCTGTGCAGATACACGGATTTGGG
>JAGIQG010000338.1:0-5000 GCA_024679065.1 Sphyrna mokarran | reverse complement strand
GGTTTACTTGGTAGTAAACGCCACTAGCTTTTGGAACGCTGCCCCTTTGTCAGGTGAGAGGGGAGTTCTGATCACAAACAGGGCACGTAAAGGCACACACGGTAAACGGAGGAGAACTCTCCGAAAGCACGTGGCTTTTGCTACCAAATAAACCTGTTGGACTTTAACCTGGTGTTGTTGTGAGACTTATTACCCTAGTCCAACGTCGGCATCTCCACATCAGGCCTACTCTCGCCAGGCTTGCTTCTATCAGGCCTACTCTCACTAGGCCTACTCTGGCCAGGCCTACTCCATAAGACCACAAGATATAGGAAGCAGAATGAGGCCACTCGGCCCATGGAGTAGGCGTGGCGAGAGTAGGCCTGGCGGGAGCTTACTGTCAGGTTTAGGGAATATTGAGGAAGCAAATGGGCTGGAGAAGGATTTGGACAGGTTTGGAGAGCGGGCAAAGAAGGGGCAGATGGAATACAGGGTGGGAAAGTGTGAAGTTCTGCCACTTTGGAAGGAGGGAATGGAGGCAGAGACTATTTTCCAAAGGGGGAAAATGCTTCGGAAATCAGAAACACGATGAGACTCGGGAATCCTCGTTCACGATTCTGTTAAGGTTAACGTGCAGGTTGAGTTAGGAAGGGAAACGCAGTGTTAGCATTCATATCGAGAGGGGTTAGAATACAAGAGCAGGGATGGGCTTCTGAGGCTGGATAAGGCTCTGGGAGGGGTCAGACCCCCCATTTGGGAGCTGTTTCGGGTCCCCGTATCTAAGGAAGGAAGTGCCAGCCTCGGGAAGGGTCCAGAGGGAGGTTCGCAAGAACGATCCCGGGGAATGAAGAGCTTGAGGAACGGGTTGAGGATTCTGGGTCTGTCCTCGTTAGGAGTTTAGAAGGATGAGGGAGTGGGGAGGGGGGATCTTATTGAAACTTCCAGGATACTGCGAGGATAGAGCGGACGTGGGAGAGGATGTTTCGGGGAAAACTCGAACCAGAGAGGGCACAACCTCAGGCTAAAGGGACGATCCTTTAAAACAGAGACGGGGAGGGATTTCTTCAGCGGGGAACGTGTGGAACTCTTTGCCGCACAGGAGGCCGGGGTCACTGAGTGTCTTTAAGACGGAGATAGAGAGGTTCCTGATTAATAAGGGGATCGGGGGGGAAAAGGCAGAAGAATGGGGAAAATATCAGCCAGGATTGAATGGGGGAGCAGACTCGATGGGCCGAGTGTAACAGTGTTACGGTAGCAAAGAGTTCCACACATTCCCCGCTGAAGAAATCCCTCCCCGTCTCTGTTTTAAAGGATCGTCCCTTTAGCCTGAGGTTGTTCCTTCTCTGGTTCGAGTTTTTCCCGAAGCATCCTCTCCCACGTCCACTCTATCCTCGCAGTATCCTGGAAGTTTCAATAAGATCCACCCCCCCTACTCCCTCATCCTTCTAAACTCCCAACGAGGACAGACCCAGAATCCTCAACCCGTTCCTCGAGCTCTTCATTCCGGGGATCGTTCTTGTGAACCTCCCTCTGGACCCTTTCGGAGGTCCGGCACTTCCTTTCTTAGAGACGGGGACCCAAAACCGCTCACAAACGGGGGGTCTGACCCCCTCAGAGCCTTATCCAGCCTCGGAAGTCCATCCCTGCTCTTGTATTCTAACCCCTCTGGATATGAATCTGAATCTATCTTGTCTTTATGCAGGGAGGCAAAAACGTAGGAACATTGCGACCAGAAGCCCATTTAGCCGATCATCCAATTCAATATCCTGATTCCCGTTCGCCCCGCCTCTCCATATCCCTCGATCCATTTAGCCCCAAGGGCTCGACCTTAATTCCTTCTTGGAATCTCACAACTCCTTTCCGTGGGAGTGAATTCCTCACATTCCCCACACCCCCGGGCTGAAGAAATCTGTCTGTTCTAAAAGGGTTTACCCCTTATCCTCAAACTCTGACCCCCCACCCCGCAGCTCTGGACTCCCCCCCACCATGGGGAACATCCTTTCTGAATCTACCCTGTCAAACCCTGTTCGAATTTGATAAGTTTCTATCAGATCCCCTCTCTCTCTCTCTCTCTCTCTGTCTCTGTCTCTGTCTCTCTCTCTCTCTCTGTCTCTCTCTCTGTTCTCTTCTCTCTCTCTCTCTCTTCCTCTCTCTCTCTCTGTCCTCTCTCTCTCTCTCTGTCTCTCTCTCTTCTGTCCTCTCTCTCTGTCTCTCTCTCTCTCTCTGTCTCTCTCTCTGTCTCTCTCTCTCTGTCTCTCTCTCTCTCTTCTCTGTCTCTATCGCTCTCTCTATCTCTACTATCTCTCTCTCTCTCTCTGTCTCTCTCTCTCTCTCTCTCTCTCTTTTTCTCTCTCTCTCTGTCTCTATCTCTGTCTCTATCTCTGTCTCTCTTTTTTTTTTTTTTTTTCTCTGTCTCTCTGTCTCTCTCTCTCTCTCTCTCTCTCTCTCTCTCTCTCTCTCTCTCTCTCTCTCTCTCTCTGTCTCTCTCTCTGTCTCTCTCTCTCTCTGTCTATTTATTTATTTCTCTTTACATTTTACGTTTATAACATTTACATTTCATTCTGCTGATTTCTGAAGAACCTGCGCTAGTTCCCCACTCTGTCCCTGGATAGCGACAGGCTGAGAGCGTGAGAGACAGAGAGAGAGAGGGAGAGAGACAGAGAGAGAGGGAGAGAGAGAGAGAGAGAGAGAGAGAGAGAGAGAGAGAGAGAGAGAGAGACAGAGAGAGACAGAGAGAGAGAGAGAAGAGACAGAGAGAGAGAGAGAGAGAGAGAAAGAGAGAGACAGAGAGAGAGAGACAGAGAGAGAGAGAGAGAGAGACAGACAGAGAGAGAGATAGAGACAGAGAGAGAGAGACAGAGAGAGAGAGAGGAGAAAGACGAGAGAGAGAGAGAGAGAGACAGAGAGAGAGAGGGAGAGAAGATAGAGAGAGAGAGAGAGAGACAGGAGGAGGGAGAGACAGAGAGAGAGAGAGACAGAGAGGAGAGAGAGAGGAGAGAGAGACAGAGAGAGAGAGAGAGAGAGGGAGAGGGAGAAACAGAGAGAGAGGAGAGACAGAGAGAGAGAGGAGAGAGACAGAGAGAGGAGGGAGAGAGAGACAGAGAGGGAGAGAGAGACAGAGAGAGAGAGAGAGAGAGGGAGAGAGACAGAGAGGTAGAGAGACAGAGAGAGAGAGAGAGACAGAGAGAAGAGAGAGAGAGACAGGAGATAGAGAGAGAGAGAGACAGGAGATAGAGAGAGAGAGAGACAGGAGATAGAGAGAGAGAGAGACAGGAGAAGAGAGAGAGAGAGACAGGAGAGAGAGAGAGAGAGAGACAGGAGAGAGAGAGAGAGAGACAGGAGAGAGAGAGAGAGACAGGAGAGGGAGAGAGAGAGAGACAGGAGAGAGAGAGAGAGAGAGACAGGAGAGAGAGAGAGAGAGAGAGAGGAGAGAGAGAGAGAGAGAGAGGGGAGAGAGAGAGAGAGAGAGAGGGGAGAGAGAGAGAGAGAGAAAGAGAGACAGAGAGAGAGAAGAGACAGAGACAGAGATAGAGAGAGAGAGAGACAGGAGAGAGAGAGATTAGCGAGGGGAAAGAGACAGCAGACAGGGACAGAATAGCCAGGGAACAGGTGTGATGCTGGTACAGAGCTCGGCCGAAGCTGGGCGCTGTCACTATTCACACTCAACTTTGTTTGTGAGAGTTTACACACTCCGAGCATCCTTGTCTCCCCCCCCCCCCCCCCCCCCCCCCGTTCTCCCTCTGTCACCCCCTCACTCCCTCACCCTCAGGATAAGACATCTGCAGAAGTTGCGGTGCCAGCTATAACCTTTGCAGTTTGATGCTGTGTGTGTGTGTGTGTGTGTGTGTGGGGATGCGGAGGCGGTGTGGGGTATGAGGGGGGAGGGGAGGAGGAGGAAACGTGTCAGGGACATTATTCTTAGCCAGCACGTGTGGAGGGAAAGCTTTGGCATGTCAAGTGTTTGAAGCTTGATGCCTCTGTATTCTTAGATACTTCAAAAAGTGACCTTGAGAATGGTCAGAGAGGGAGGGAGCGAGGGAGGGAGGGAGGGAGAAGAGTGTGGGGGAGGGCAGGTGGAGAGAGGGATCTGGGTGGGGGCACTTTTAATTCCAAAACAATGACAGCATTGTCACATCCTCAAAATAAAAGCTGTCCAAATTTGGAAGGGTGCGCCGAGGGGGTCTATAAAAGAGGCAAATCTCCTTAAGATCTCACACTTGTGTGCCTGCCTCTCCATCTCGCTCTCTCTCTCTCTTGCTCTCTCTCACTCACTGTGTCTCGCTCTCTCTCTCTCTCGCTCCACGTCTAAAGGGTTGCTGATTCTCTCTTTGAGGTAAAGTTCACAGTTCCCCCATCAACCCAAACCAAACTGTTTCTCCAACCCTACACCCAAAACAAATCCAACTTCTCTCTGTCTCTCTCTCTGTTTCTCTCTCATTCTGTCTCTCTCTCTGTCTCTCTCTCTGTCTCTCTCTCTCTCTCTTCTCTCTCTCCCTGTCCCTCTCTCTCTCTGTCTCTCCTCTCTTTTCTCTCTCTCTGTCTTCTCTCTCTTTGTTTCTCGTATCTTCTGTCTGCTCTCTCTCTATCGTCTCTTCTTATGTCTCTCTCTCTCTGTCTCTTTGTCTCTTCTCTCTCTGATTGCTGTCTATAGATCTTGGTATCTGTATCTATTCTCTCTCTCTCTGTTCTCTTTTTCTCTGTGTCTTCTCTATCTGTCATTCTGTCTCTATGTCTCTATCTCTTTCTCTCTCTCCATCCATCTCTCTCTATATGACTCTCTATCTCTATCTCCCGTTCTCTCTGTCTCCCTCTCTGTCTCACTCTCTCTACACCATCCCATCCAGACCTGTACTTTCTCTCTCCCCTGTATATCTGCCTTCTCTCTCTCTCTCTCTGATTTCCTCTCTATCTCTCTTGTCCCTGTCTCTCTCCCTGTCTCCATCTCTCCCTCTCTCTCTCCCTGTCTCCCTCTCTCTCCCTCTCACTCCCTGTCTCTCTCTCTCTCTCCCTCTCTCTCTCTC
>JAGIQG010000337.1:0-37882 GCA_024679065.1 Sphyrna mokarran | reverse complement strand
AATGTTCTATGTTCTATTTGTGTGTATGTATCTGTTGTGATAGTCAGAACTTGTGTTTACCTTTTTAATATATTTTACCTCTAATATATTTTCCTCAGTGGGTTATAAGAATCCAGTCATTATCCACGTTGATAAGAGAGAGAAACATCCCTTGTTATGATTGGTTTTCTAGTAGATATTCTGTCTCCAATGGAGATATAATCTTATAGATAAGCTCATGCTATGTCTTGTACATTTCAATAAATCAGTTTGACGTACTTCTTCACGTCTTTATGTGTAATATTCCAGAGGATGCTGTGTCATATCTGAATTGCAATTCACAGTGGAACTTCCCAGAAGATGGTCAGTTTGCAATATCAGCCATTGGGTGGCTTGTGACAACTTTCTTTAGTTGGTATCTTTACTTGTTTTTACAACGCTCTTTTTTTTAAAAACAGTTCAGAATGTATTTGGTCAGTGAGTGAAATAGAAAATTATTTTTGCTCATGCTAAAGGACAGAGTTCTGATAAAAATTATTGATCTGAAATGTGAATTCTGGTTCTCTCCATTGATACTGGTTAATCTGCTGAGTATACCCAACATTTCTGTTTTTTATTTCAGATTTCCAGCACTTACACAAGTATATAAATACCAAAACACATCGCTCCATATTTACACAGATATGCACATGCCAAAAGACATCACTAAATGTATATGTTATACATTCCTAAACACACCTTTATATGTATATAAGCATATATATGCCAAACCATACTTTACTTTACATTCCCAAAGCACATCTCTACATTTATACGTAGGTGTTTGCATTAAAAATCTGCTCTGGTCATTATCACACTGCTGTTTGTGGGAGCTTGCTGTATGCAAATTGTTTGCCGTATTTCCCGCATTACAACAGACTAAACCTCAAAAAATGCTTCATAGTCTGTGATCCATTTGCTATGTTCATGCCAAAACACACCTCTCCATGTACACACAGATTAGTACATGCCAAAACACCGTTCCATATTTGCACAGGCATGTACATGTCAAAACACACCTCTACATATTTACACAGTAACGTACATCCCAAACACACCTTCTATATGATTTACACAGGTGTGGACATGCCAAAACACATCGCTACATGTATACACAGGTCTATATATTCCTAAGCACACCCCTATATGTATACACATACATGTACATGCCTCTATGTGTATACACAGGTCTATACATTCCTAAACTCACTGCCACATGTATATATCCAAGTCTATACATTCCTAAACATATTTCCACACTGATACATAGGTTAACACAGTATTTACACTCCTAAACATACATCAACATGTAACACAGGTCTGTCTCTTCCTGAACGGATCTCTTTGCGTGTGCAGACGGTGGAGGTGGCATTGTTAAATCCTCTACACACTGGAAAAGGTCTCAGTGTTGCTGTGGGGGTACACAGAGGGAAGGGGGGGGGGGGAGGCGTTTTCGCTGCTGCCCGGGCTGTGTGTCTCTGTCTGTCTCCCCCGGGGGCTGGGGGGCTGCCGCAGTGCGCTTTCTGCCGGGAGGACCAGCGGCCGAGGAGGGGAGAAGATGGCGGGGCTGCTTGCAGCTTCCCCCCGGCGAGCAGGTAGGGAGAAGCGGGCAGCGCAACGCGCAGCAGTCGGCAGCCCAGCCCTGCTTCCCCCCGCCCCGGGGGAGCGGCTGCTGCAGCCGCGGCTCCCCCCTGCCCGGGAGAGGGGCTGAGTGTACAGGGGACAATACAGCAGCACAGGCACAGTAATGTTATACCATTGTTTGTTATACCATTGAATGCAACGGGATTGAATCATTTATGTTCTTATGTTATGTTCTGATGTTCATTTAGATTCGGCAGAAGGGGTAATTCAATCCAGAGTACATTTTTCCTTCTCTATAACCTTCATAAATAGTAATAAGTTTGTGCCTTTTAACTGGCTCTCTGCCTCAAATGAAGGTTTTATTTCGGCTTTTTCATCACTTTCCTCTTTTTTTTGCATGTGATGTGGAGTCCAGATGTTTAAAATGGGGAACGTCTCCAGAGGTTTATTTGTCACTGTCCTCCCCAAGGGTAACCTGTCCTTGACCAGGTTGAAGCTTGTGCTGTGAGTGGCAGATGCGGTGGGACTGGTGTAGGAATGTGCAGCTTGTTTGAGGTGGATTAAAATGTGAGGTGATGCTCCCTCAATTCTCTTTGAAATGATAGTTAACACATCCACCCTGTTTGGGATTCATATTGTCCCAGGGTACATTAGCAATAATAGGGTAGTGATAGAAGTGTTGGAGGGTAGGGGGAGGGGTGTTCCACTTCCCTAACATTAACTGGGGTAATCATAGTGTGAAAGGCTTAGTGAGAACAGAATTCTTAGAATGCTTCCAGAAGAACTTTTAGGCTGCACATCTGTACACCCGGATCACAGCATTTCCCACAAACTCTGATGGTCCGACAAATCTCACAACACCAGGTTAAAATCCAACAGGTTTATTTGGTAGTAAACGCCACCAGCTTTTGGAACGCTGTTCCTTTGTCAGGTGAGTGGAGAGTTCTCTCCACTCCAGGAACTCTCCACTCCTCACCTGACGAAGAAGCAGTGCTCCGAAAGCTAGTGGTGTTTACTACCAAGTAAACCTGTTGGATTTTAACCTGATGTTGTGAGACTTCTTGCTGTGTCTACCTCAGTCCAACGCCGGCATCTCCACACCATGTCCCACAAGGAAGCAGGCGAACCTGGACTTCACTTTAGGTTATGAAGCCAGGGAAGTGTCTGATGGATCAGTGGGGAGCATTTTGATTTCTTGATTTGATTTATTATTGTCATATATGTTAACATACTGCGAAAAGTATTGTTTCTTGTGCGCTATACAAACAAGGCATACTGTTCGTAGAGAAGAAAAGGAGAGAATGCAGAATATAGTGTTACAGTCATAGCTAGGGTGTAGCAAAAGATCAACTTAATGCAAGATAAATCCATTCAAAACTCTGACAGCAGCAGGGAAGAAGCTGTTCTTGAGTCAGTTGGTATGTGACCTCAGACTTTTCTATCTTTTTCCCAACAGAAGAAGTTGGAAGAGAGTATGTCCAGGATGTGTAGGATCCTTAATTATGCTGGCTGCTTTTAACATAAGAACATCAGAACTAAGAGCAGGAGCAGGCCATCTGGCTTCTTAAGCTTGCTCCGTGATTCAATATGATCATGGCTGTTCTTTTTGTGGACTCAGCTCCACCTATCTGCCCGCTCACCATACCTCTTAATTCCTTTACTGTTCAAAAATTTATCTATCCTTGCCTTAAAAACATTCACTGAGGTAGCCTAACTGCTTCACTGGGCAGGGAATTCCATAGATTTACAACTCTATGTTAAGAAATTTCTTCTCAACTAAGCCCTAAACCTGCTCCCCTTTATTTTGAAATCATGCCCCCTAGTTCTAGTTTCATCTGCTAATGGAAACAACTTCCCTGCTGCTATCTTATCTATTCCTTTCATAATTTTATATGTTTCTATAAGATCTTCCCTTATTCTTCTGAATTCCAATGAATATAGCTCCAGTCTACTCAGTCTCTTCTCATAAGCCATACCTCTCAACTCCGGAATCAACCTCGTGACTCTCCTCTGCACCCCCTCCAGTGCCAGTATATCCTTTCTCAAATAAGGAGACCAAAACTGCACACAGTACTCCAGGTGTGGCCTCACAACTACCCTATATAGCTGCAACATAACCTTCCTGTTTTTAAACTCCATTCTTATAGCAATGAAGGACAAAATTCCTTTTATCTTCTTAATTACTGCTGCACTTGCAAATCAACTTCTTGTGATTCTTGCACACATACACCCATGTCCCTCTGTGCAGCAGCATCCTGCAATTTTTTACCATTTAAATAAAGTCCATTTTGCTGTTATTCTTACCAAAATGGACTGTCTCATAATTACCATCATTGTATTCCATCTATAAGATCCTCATCCATCCACTTACACTATCTATATCCCTTTCCAGATTTTCAGCATTCTCTGCACACTTTGCCACTCATCTTAGTGTCATTTGCGAATTTTGACACACTACACTTGGTCCCCAACTCCAAATCTAAATTCAACCATACTGTGATCGCTTCTTCTGTGAGGATCCCTAATTGTAAGATCATTAATTATGTCTGCCTCATTACACAGGACCAGATCTAGGATAGCCTGCTCCCCCTCAAGAGGATCCCTAACGATAAGATCATTAACTTTTCCTGTCTCATTACACAGGACCAGATCTAGGATAGCCTGCTCCCCCTCAAGAGGATCCCTAACGATAAGATCATTAACTTTTCCTGTCTCATTACACAGGACCAGATCTAGGACAGGCTGCTCCCTCATATTGTTCAAGGAAACTATTGCGGATACATTCTACAAACTCCTTCTCAAGGCTGTCTTGACTGACCTTGTTTGACCAATGAACATGTAGATTAAAATCCCCCATAATGATGTCTGTACCATTTTTATGTGCATCAGTTATTTCTTTGTTTATTTCTTGTCCCGTTGTGATGTTATTATTTGGTGACTTTATCTCCTTACTATTTCTAATTCCACCCAAATAGATCCAACCTTTTCTTCCATAGAACCTATATCATCTCTGATCCAGCACTCTGATGTTGTCCTTAAATATCAGAGCTACGCCACCTCCCTTACCTTTCTGTCGGCCTCTCTGAACTGTCTGATACCCCTGAATATTTAACTCCCAGTCGTGACCATCCTGCAACCATGTCTCTGTAATGACCACCAAATCATATTCCTTTGAAATGATTTGTGCTATCAACTCATTCACCTTGTTTTGAATGCTACAAGCATTCAGATAAAGTGACCTTGTGCTAGTTTTTGTACCTTCTTTTTTGAATTCTATCACTTCCATTAACAACATCTCCAAAGTTCTCCTTCCTTTTAACTTTTTTCCTGATTTTTGATGTAGTTGGAATCTTTTGCCCATATTTTGTCCTTCCTCCCTCCTTCTCGGACTCCTTACGCAGGTTCCCATCCCCTGGCATGTTAGTTTAAACTCACCCCAGTCACTCTAGCGAACATTCCCCCGAGGAGATAAATGAATATTTCTCATCAGTATTTACTGCTGAGAAAAGCATGGATGTTAGGGAAGTTGGGGAGTGTACATATTACAGAGAAGGAGGTGCTGGAAATGTTATAGTGCGTCGAGGTAGATAAATCCCAGGAACCTGATGAAGCGTATCCCAGGGTGTTGTGAGAAGCTAGGAAGGAAATTGTGGGTCCCCAGCCGAGATATTTGAATCATCGATAATCATGGGTGAGGTGTCTGAAAATTGGAGAGTGGCAAATATTGTGCCTTCGTTTAAAAAGGGCTGTAGGGAAAAATCTGGGAACTACAGGCCAATGAATCTCACATCTGTGGTGGGTAAGTTGTTAGAGGGTATTTTGAGAGACAGGATCTACAGGTATTTAGAGATGTAAGGACTGAGTAGGGATATTCAGCACGGTTTTGTGAGTGGAAAGTCTCACAAGTTTGATTGAGTTTTTTGAAAGGGTAACCAAAAAGCTAGCTGAGGGCAGTGCAGTTGATGCTGTCAACATGACTTTAGCAAAGCTTTTGACAAAGTATTGCATGTTAGGTTGTTGCATAACGTTAAATCTCATAGGATCCAGGTTGAGTATTCTAAATGGATACAAAATTGGCTTCTTGACAAAGCCAGAAAGTGGTTGTAGGGAGTTATTTTTCAAACGGGAGATCTGTGATCACTGGTGTGCCTCAGGGATCAGTGTGAGTCTGCTGTTATTTGTCATTTATATGAATGATTTGGATGAGAATATAGAGGGCATGGTTAGTAAATTTGTAGATGACACCAAGATTGGTGGCATAGTGGACAGTGAAGAAAGTTATCTCCAATAGCAATGGAATCTTGATCAATTGGGCCAGTGGGCTGACAAATGGCAAATGGAGTTTAATTTAGACAAATGCAAGATGATGCATTTTGGTAGATTGAACCAGGACAGGACTTACTCAGTTCATGGTAGGGCGTTGGGGAGAGTTACAGAACAAGGAGATCTAGGGATACATGTTCATAGCTCCTTGAAAGTGGAGTCACAGGTGGACAAAGTGGTGAAGAAAGCATTCAGCATGCTTGGTTTCATCGGTCAGAGCATTGAACACAGGAGTTGGGATATCTTGATGAAGTTGTGCAAGACATTGGTGAAGCCACGCTTGGAACACTGTCTGCAATTCTGATCAACCTATTATAGAAAGGGTATTATTAAGCTAGGAAGAATGCAGAAAAGATTTACTAGGATGCTACTAGGGTTTGATGGTTTGAGTTAGAAGGAGAGGCTGAATAGACTGGGACTTTTTTCTCTGGAGTGTAGAAGGCTGAAGGGTAACCTTATAAGGTCTATAAAATAATGAGGGGCATAGACAAAGTAGATAGTCAATATCGTTTCCCAAAGATAGGGGAGTCTAAAACCAGAGGGCATAGGTTGAAGGCAAGGGGGGAGAGATATGAAAGTGTCCAGAGGAGCAATATTTTCCCACAGAGGGTGGTGTGTGGATCTGGAACAAGCTGCCAGAGGTGGTAGTAGAGGTGAGTACAATTTTGTCTTTGAAAAAGCATTTAGACAGTTACATCGGTACGATGGGTGTAGAGGGACATGGACCAAATTGGGTTTAGCTTAGGGGTTTTAATCAAAAAAAGGGCAGTGTGGGCAAGTTGGGCCAAAGGGCTTGTTTCCATGCTGTAAACTTCTGTGACATTAGTCTCAATCCTGCCCAGATAACCTTTCTAATTTGTGCAGTTCCCACCTTCCCCAGAACCAGTCCCAATGTCCCAGGAATCTGAAACCCTTCCCCTAACACCATCTCGTATTTATCCGATATATCCTCTCATTTTTACTCTGACTAGCACGGGGCATCAGTGGTAATCCTGAGATCACTTCCTTTGAGGTCCAATTTCTTGACTTTTAGAGTTGGGCAAAAACAGGGATTTAGGTGAAACAGGCAGCAGAGGTTACAAGGGAGCGGGCTGATTGGTCAGTAAGTGCTATTTTTTTCTTTTTTTGCTCTTGGCATTGTAGTTGTTGTACACTACAGTAGTGTTTGTGTGTAATTTCTATGGTTTATCGTTTGAAAGAAGGAGCAGGAAAGAAGAGCCCTAGAAAATTGGATGTAATCTGAAACGAAACATCTTTCAAAAGTTTAATTTAAAAGAGGTAAGACATGACGGAAGAGCTCCAAGCTGTGATTTGCTCCTCTTGCTGGGGACAGTTCCAGCTCCCAGTATTCTGCTTTTAGGAACCCATCCCTTTTTTTAACCTCTGCCATTTGTGCAAACATTACTAGGATCACTGACTGTTTGCCCTCCCCCCCCTTCAGAATATAGAACATAGAACATAGAACAATACAGCACAGAACAGGCCCTTCGGCCTTCGATGTTGTGCCGACCAAAATAAAAAGAATGCCCCTCCAAACTAAACCATTCCCTTCTCTTCCATATACTTATCAATTAACCTCTTCAACGCCACCAAACTTGGCGCATCTACAACAGCTGCAGGCAGGGCATTCCACTCCCTAATCAATCTTTGAGTAAAGAACCTACCTCTGATATCCGTCCTATAACTCATACCCCTTAATTTAAAGCTGTGTCCCCTCGTGCTAGCTTTCTCCATCCTAGGAAAAAGGCTAAAGGCTTTCTCCATCCTAGGAAAAAGGCTAAAGGCTAATATCCTGCAGCTGCTCTGAGACATCCTTGACCCCAGTACCAGGGAGGCAACATAACATCGTGGAGTCTCGTTTGCAGCTACAGAAACGCTTGTCTATTCCCCTTACCATTGGATCCCCTATAACTATTGCACTGGCATACTTTTTAACCTCTCCCCTCTGCAGCAGAACCAACTGTGGTGCAAGGAGTTGCACACGCAATGGGCCAGATAGCTTCCTTTCATGCTGTATGGCTTTGATGGTTGTTGTAAGTATATTAAAGGATAACTCGGGGAAGAGTATACCCTATTAAGGTCTACAATGGTAATTTGTGTCTGGAACTGGAGTACATAGGTAGGGTTTTAAATGAATACTTTGTATCGGAGTTCACTAGTGAGAGAGGTGATGTGGGTATAGCAATCAGAGAGAAGGACAATTAAAGAAATTAACACAGACAGACAGGAGATCCTGAGTCTGGCAGGTTTAAAAGTAGGTAAGTCTCCAGGGCCAGATGAAATGTTGAGTGAGGCAAGGAAAGAAATAGCAGCAGTACTGGCATAATGTTCAGTTCCTCTCTGGCCACAGCAGAGGTGCCAGATCGTAGAACCTTACAGTGCAGAAAGAGGTCCTTCAAGTCTGCACCAAACACAATCCCATCCAGGCCCTATCCCCATATTATACCCACTACTCCCTCTAGCCTACACATCCCTGGATATAAGAGGCAAATTCTTAGCATGGCCAATCAACTTAACCTACACATTTTTGGATTGTGGGAGGAAATCAGAGCACCCCAGAGGAAACCCACGCAGACACGAGGAGAATGTGCAAACTCACACAGATAGTGACCCGAGCTGGGAATCGAACCCAGGACCATGGAGCTATGAAGCAGCAGTGCTAACCACTGTGCTACCGTGCCATCCAGAAGTCTGGAGGTCAGTCAATATGGTACCATCGTTCAAGAAGGGAGAAAGGGATAAATCAGGAAACTACAGATCCATCAGTCTAATCTCAGTGGTGGGGAAGCTTTTGGAAGCAATTCTGAGAAATAGAATTAATCTACATTTGAAGAGGCAGAGATTAATCAATTACAGTCAGTCTGGTTTTGTTAAGGGGTGGTCATGTCTGACCAACTTGATTGAATTTTTCAAAGAAGTGACCAGGTGAGTAGATAACGGCAACACATTTGACACAATCTACTTCGACTTCAGCAAAGCTTTTGATAAGGCATGAAATGAGGGACTGAGACTGAAGATAAAAGCCCATGGAAAATAAGGAAATTTGGCAAATTGGATCCAGAATCGGCTGGAAACAGAGGGTGATGGTCAAGGGATGTTTTTCTGACTGAAAGACTGTGTGCAGTGGATCAGTGGGTGGGATCCTTGCGGTTTACATAAATGATTTAGACTTGAATGTAGGGGGGCTGATCAGTAGGTTTGCAGATGATATAAAAATTGGTAAAGTGATAAATAGTGAGGAGGAATGCCTTAGGTTACAGGAGGATTTAGATGGGTTGATCAGACAGGCCAATCAATGGAAAATAAAATTAAATCTGAATAAGTGTGAGGTGATGCATTTGGGCAGGACAAACGAGGCAAGGGAACACGTGATAAATGACAGGAGAAGCATCGAGGATCAGAGGAACCTTGGTTTACACTAACTCCTTAAGGTAGCAGGACAGGTGGAGAAAATGGTTAAGAAAGCATGTGATATATTGGCCTTAATTAGCTGAGGTATAGAGTTTAACATAGAGGTTACGTTGGAACCATATAAAACATTGGTTTGGCCACAGTTAGAGAATTGTGTACGGTTCTGGAATCCACATTATGGGAGGGATATGACAGTATTGGAGAGGATGCAGGGGAGATTTACTAGGATGTTACCAGCTCTGGAGAGTTTTAGGTATGAAGAGAAAATGGATAGACTGGGATTGTTTTCCTTGGAGCAGAGAAGAGGTGAGGTGAGGTGACCAGAACTGCATACATTACTCCCGCTGTGGCCTAACCAATATTCTATACAACTCCAGCATTTCTATTAGTTTCTTTACAAAATGAGTTATTGTTCTTGTTTAGTTTATGTTTCTTGATGGTTCAGTTGGTAGTCCCATGTGTGATTCAACTCAGACACATTTTTTTTTAATTCAGTGAGGAAATTGCTGGGTAGGTGATTATTTATTGCTTATTCCTCGCTGCCTTTGAGAAGGGAGTGATGAGCTGTATGATGATGGCTGTATTAAACAACAAGAAGGATAATCACAGAGTTAAGAAAGAGATAGACTGGTGAAATTAGAAACAATTCTTCTTTTGAAAGGAAAATGAAGAAAATTTTAAAGCGTTAATCAGTAACGGAAGAGACTTGGTCGTTTTGATCAACAGAAGTCATTGAAGATATCAGGAATGGCAAGAAAATTTGTTTACAAGAAACAATAAAATATTTGTCTTTATTAATAGAGGTCAGAGATAACAAAAGTAAGGAGATTTTGCTAAACATTTGGAAAACAGTGATTAGGCATCCTCTAAATGGACTTTCTGTTCAATTCTGGGCATCGCAATTCTGGGCATGTCAAAATCTTGGGGAAGGTGTGGAGGAGATTTACCAGAATGATCCCTAGGATGGGAGATTTCAGTTAATGTAGAGTGACTGGAAAAGGGAGGATTATTCTGCCTAGAGTAGAGAAGGTTAACACTGCTGTGTCACAGTGCCAGGGACCCAGGTTCGATTCTAGCCTTGCGTGAGTGTCTGTGTGGAGTTTGCACTTTCTCCCCGTGTTTTTGTGAGTTTCCTCTGGGTGCTCTGGTTTTCTCCCGCAGTCCAAAGATATGAGGGTTAGGTGGATTGGCCATGCTAAATTACTCCTTAGTGTCCCAAGATGTGTAGGTTTTGGGGAATTAGCAGGGTAAATACATGAGATTACAGGAATAGGGCCTGGGTAGAGGTGCCCTGTTGGAGAGTTGGTGTAGACTCAATGGGCCAAATGGCCTCCTCCCTCACTATAGGGATTCTATTATTCATGATTCATGAGATGCGATGGAGATGTCCAAAATCACAAGCAGTTTTGATAAAGCTTAGGGATGGAAGTGGCATATTGGTATTATCACTAGACTAATGACCTAGAGCAAGATCTGGGGACCTGGGTTCAAATCCCACCATGGCACCATTCAGTAAAAATCTGGAATTATAAAGTATTGACCATAGTCAATTGTTGTAAAAATCCCGTTTGGTTCACTAATGTCTTTTAGGGAAGGAAATCTGTCATCTTTACCTGGTGTGACCTACATGTGACTTCAGATCCACAGCAATGGAATTCTCTGAATTGCAAGACAGTTTGGGGCATGCAATAAATGCTTTAAAAAAATTCAATGAATAAAATAAAGAGGGTTGCCAACCCAAGGACATAGATTTAAGTGACTGTCAAAATGTCCAGGGGGGAAATGAGGAGAATATGTATATTTTTAACACAGTAAGTTGTGAACTGGAACGTGCCACTTGTACAGTTGGCAAAAGCAGCTGCAAAAAGGGATTAAATATTTGACAAGGAAGAATTTGAGGGTAATTGTGAAAGAGAAAGGAAGTAGAAGAAACTGGATAGCTCTTTCCAGAATCTAGCCCAATGATGTCTTCCTGTGCTGTATGGTATGTTAGTTATGTTGTATATGGTATGTTAGTTATGTTGTATATGGTATGTTAGTTATGTTGTATATGGTATGTTAGTTATGTTGTATATGGTATGTTAGTTATGTTGTATATGGTATGTTAGTTATGTTGTATACGGTATGTTAGTTATGTTGTGTATGGTATGTTAGTTATATGGTTTGTTAGTTATGTTGTTAAAAGTGCACAAGTGATGGGCATTGTTTGAAGAAAGACTAGGATCATAAAGAGAGTCTGAAGGAATGGGGAGGTGGGTGGGTAGTGTTATGAGTCAGACATCCATGAGGCTGCATCTGGGTGAATAAATCTACTATTAAGGTCAATAATTATCATTTGGGAGTACAGAATTTGAACTTTGCTGAAAAATGTAACATGTCAAAGCTTTTCATCTTGCACTAATCAGGTCATTCATTAGAATACCAAATTGTAAAAGGAACAACAATTTGTCCTGCATGAGAAAAGAGTGCGACGCCTCCACTAATCGATGTCCACTTGCCAACCAATCTCATCAGGCAGCATGAATTGTTGTCCCCTTTACATATCTGGCATTCTCGTGAATTGACCTGATTAGTGCAAGACTTTGACAACTTGTCTCTTTTTTTCAGCGAATTAAAAGAATTGTCTCTTGCTTTGTGCTCCACCTCCTGACGTGGATCCATTTTACCTGATAGCAGAGAATGGTTGCCTAAAGGTGAACACTCGAAAGTGAGGATTTTGACAGAAGATGGCAAAAGGTCACTTTCCAGAAGGATGACTGAAGTCAAGTGTGAAACGTCCACGTCAGATTTCCCACCAATGTTCTCTGAGTCTGGACGTTAATAGCATTGGAAAAATTAAATAGTTATATAAATTCAGATTAGGTCTTCTTCAAAGAGAAAGCAAGGTTTGGTCATGGCACTGTAATTTTATACCAATAGCAGGATCAAGTGCACAGTATCTTTGGAACTAGAAGCTCAGCAGTTTGACACTGAGGATAATCTGGATATTGCATTATAATTTATGGATATAATTTATAAGAAAGACCTACTAAATTAATACAGACTTTGATAAATATAGAAAGACAGTTATTCCATAGCAGAATACATCATGGATTTAACAAGTTATTTAAAAGATTGCAGAAATTCTAGATAGGAATCCCTAATTCAGTGCTTTCTTTCAAATAGCTGGGTAGTGCTAAAATGTCTCATGTTGACTTGTTAGATTCCCTGAAATGTTTGGATCAGATGTCTGAAGCTGCAAAAAAAAAACCTGGATGAGGTGTCACAATCGCGGCACAAATGGGACAGTCAGCAGTGATACGATGCTTGCTTCAATTTGAGGCCATTAGGATATGGGGAGCAAATACAACAGGAATCACATACAAAAGACATGAGGATGAAGAACATAGAACATAGGAAAACTACAGCACAAACAGGCCATTCAGCCCACAAGTTGATGATATCCCTATCTACTAGGCTTACCTATAATCTTCAATTCTATTAAGTTCCATTTACTCATCCAGAAGTCTCTTAAAAGACACTATCGAATTTACCTCCACCACCACTGACGGCAGCCATTTCCACTCACTCAGCACCCTGAGAAAAAAACTTACCTCTAGCATCTCCTCTATACCTACTCCCCAGCACCTTAAGCCTGTGTCCTCTCGTAGCAACCATTTCAGCCCTGGGAAAAAGCTTCTGAGAATCCATCCAATTCCTGTCAACATCTTATACACTTCTATCAGGTCACTTCCCATCCTTCGTCTCTCTCTATGGAGAAAAAAATGAGCTCCTTCAACCTATCCTCATAAGGCATGCCACCCAATCCAGGCAACATCCTTGTAAACCTCCTCTGCACCCTTTCAATAGCTTCCACATCCCTCCTGTAATGAGGTAACCAGAACTGGGTTTAAACTGAGTTTGGCGGATCTAGCAAACCACAGGACAGGTATAATAATAACAGAAGAATGAAGCACAGAAATGTCTGGGAATTATTAACTGGCAATGCAGATGATTTCTAAATATCATTACGTGGTAAATTGCCCAAAACAAGGGGGAACGCATGACATGGCCATGCTAAAGTTGCCCCTTAGTGTCCTGAGATGCGTAGATTAGTGGTTAAATATGTGGGGATATGGGAGTAGGATGGGATTGGTCATGTGGACTAGATGGGCCAAATGGCCTGTTTCTGCACTGTAGGATTTCTATGAATGTTACAGAAGTATTAATAGCAATTTGAAGGACAAAAAGCAAATTATCTTAACTTCAAGATTGGCAGCAACAACCTCTGGATTTCTATGAATAACTATGCAAGCACAGACTCGAGAAGTTACTGTCAGTGTCAGAGAAGTAATAGTTAAAGTTTAAAGTTTATTTATTAGTGTCACTAGTCGGCTTACATTAATACTGCAATGAGGTTACTGTGAAAATCCCCTAGTCGCTGTATTCTGGCGCCTGTTTAGATACACTGAGGGAGAATTTAGCATGGCCAATGCATCTAACCAGCTCATTTTTTGGACTGTGGGAAGAAACCAGAGCACCTGGAGGAAATCCACGAAGACACGGGAAGAATGTGCAGACTCCACACTGTCACCCAAGCCTGGATTTGAACCTGAGTCCTTGATCCTCTCCCCCAGGAGCTATACTGACTGCTGTAATGCAAGGGGGATCCTCTCAGTAGGTTTACACTTGGGGAAAAAACCTATTATAAACCTCTCCAATCTGATGTCATGTTGGCAAGCTCTGGAAATTTGGTGAGCGGGGTAGATAGTGGTTTGTAATTCTATTAAAATCAGCTTCATGCCCATTCTGCGCAATTTCACACAAGGAAGGGGGCTCAAGATCACGTCCAGAGTCAAAGAACCGTAGAATCCTATAGTACAGAAAGCGGCCATTCAGCCCATCTAATCCACAATTCAACCCAGGCTCTATCCCTGTAATCCCACTATTTATCCTGCTATTCGTCCTGACATTAAGAATCAATTTAGCATAGCCAATCCACCTAACCTGCACACCTTTGCACGGAGAGAGGAAACTGGAGCATCCGGAGGAAACCCATGCAGACATAGGGAGAACGTGCAATAGACAATAACCCAAGGCCAGAATTGAACCTGGGTTCCTGGCACCGTGAGGCAGTATGCTAACCACTGCGTGCTGCTCTGTGAGTTTCAAGTCGGTGCATTATTTAAACGCTCATTTTCCATTAGACTCAGAATTGTAAACCTGGCAGTTAAAAGCGGTGATCCTTTTAGCTTCATGATAATTGATGGTGACAGTCAGTCAAGCTCTCCAATCCAGAAAGCTAGCTGTTAAATGGTTCCAGGGTGGGCTAGCCAAGCACAGGGGGGGGCTAACCTCTGACTTTTATGCAGGGGGTGAGACACCGTGGGCTGGGAAAGTAAGTTCACACAAAATATCACCCCAGCGCTCTGCATGTCTGACCCAGAATCTTCAACCTGCGTACCCTTTGCCCTTGTACTTTTACTCTGAGGTGAGCAATCCCAGCTTTTTCAACCTAACCATGTAACCAAAATCCCCTGAAACCTGGCCTGGGTGGGCTGCTCTTTCAGAGAGACGGCAGAGACTCGAAGGGACAAATGGTCTCCTTCTGCACTACAGGGATTCTAATTGCTTGAAACTTGATTTTGCTCATACATTTCATTCCACTGATAATATTGTCAATGGCACAAAATGTGTGTACTGAAAGCCTACTGCATTTTCCCCACTTTGTCCTTCATCAGTACTGCAGTGTTTGGTGAATTATTATTTAATCAAACCTTAATGGTTGAAATTGGAGAAGCTATGAATTATTGAAATGGATTAATAGCCATTGTGTTTGTGGTGTTGTTGTGCGATAGAATACCTTAATGTCTCCAGAGTATTTTGTTAACCGTTTAGAAAGGATGAATGAAATTGAACTTTTTTAAAAATCTGCTTTAAATACAACCTCTCAAAAAGAGATGTTCAACAAGTACACTTGTTTTAATAATTTCTAACTAAGTAGCTACGTATTATGCATTCGAGTGCCTGCCCCCTCCTTCAGGAATCACAGTGATGTACCGGTTAGTGCAGGGATTCCGAATCATATACATTCAACTCCTCAACCTGATTGTTTAGTGACATCCAAATTGTCCGGCCAGGATTCCCTGATCCCAAATTCTGGGCATTGTTTTGAGTCCACCAAAAACAATGGATGAAATTCTCCCAACTTGCCTGCGGCTGGGATACTCCAGTCCTACTAATGAGTTTTAGTTGAGTTCCAAATTCTCTGTTTTGGCTGTAGCGGGTTGGGTCGGTTGGGGGGTGGGGGGAAGGTTGGTGAATGAGATCGGAGAATCTCAGCAATTGAACCCTATTGAAATCTGGCCTGTGATAATGGCGCATGCTGACCCCCCATGTACTTTAAGCGGTCTTTTCGGAGCAACGACATGTCACAAATATTCTAAGACTGTCAATGAAATACATCTTCACAGCATCTCAGTGCTGTCTGTTTTTGCAATTGTATAGAGACTCGCCTAATTACAAATAAACTAACGTTGCCACAACAGGGCATGGATAGGCTAGCAGAATGATGGATGGAATTTAAAGTGTGAAGTGATACATTTTGGACAGAGAGAGGTACAGTGAGACAATAGAATCTTAATGACACCGTTCTAATGAGTGTGGAAGATCCAAGCGATTTGGAGGCGCATGCTCATCAATCTCGGAGACTGGCAGGATGTTTTGAGAGAGCGATTAGCAAATCAGATTGGAGCTTGGGCACCATAAATAGAAGTATTGAGTACAAAAGCAGAGATGCTACCCTCAATCTTTAGAAAACTCTGGTTAGGCCTCAGCTGGAGTTGTGTGTCCAGGACTAACACCATCGGAAGGATTTGATGGTCCTTGAAAGGGCGCAGTAGGAGGTTTCCAGAATGCATGCAGGGCTGAAGGAAGTTAGGTTAGAGAAGCTGGAGTTATTCTTGTTGGAGCAAAGGGAGATTGAGAGAGAATTCGATAGAGATTTACGAGATTATGTTAGGGTAGATATGGTGGTTAAGGAATGCCTGTTCCCATGGTAATGTAACAAGAATGAAGAAGCAGAGATTTAAGGTGTTGGGCAAGAGGTACAAAGAGGATGTGAGGAAGGATATTTTTCACACAGCAAGTGAAAATGAGCTGAAATTTAAGATCCTGAGAGGTTTTGACAGGATGGATATAGTTTCCTCTTGTGACAGAATCTAGAACTAGGGGTCTAGAACTGTTTAAAAATAAGAGGGTTGCTCATTTAAGACAGGGGTGAGGAGAATTTATTTTCTTCAGCGAGCCTTTGGGGCTGTTCCTCAAAGGCCAGTGAACCAGCGCGTGGAAAACAGAGTTTTGTAAGGCAGTGCTAGCTAGAATTTTGATGAGCAAAAGCGGGGTGATAGGTTATTGGGGGTAGGTGAGAAGTGCAGTTAAAGTTACAATCTGATAAACCATGATCTTACTGAATGGCAGAACAGGCTCGAAGGGCCGAGTGGCCTACTCTTGTTTGTTGCCTGTGAGGGTAGCGGATGTGGAAATAGTGAGTGATTTCAAAAGAAAATCAGAAGGGCAACCAGGGTGATGGGGATTGAGCAGGGGGATGGGGCTGATTGGATTGATTCATGGAGAGCTAGCATGAACTCAATGGGATGAATGGCTTCCTTCTGTACTATAAATGACTCTCTATGACTCACTTGCCTCAGTGACAGGAGAGGGAAGATATAAGCACATTTGCTGGAAGGAGAAATACACTTAATGAATGCAGGAGACCACTCAGCTCATTGAGTCTGCACCAAACACAATCCCACCAAGGCCTTATTCCCGTAATCCACACGCTTACCCTGCCAATCCCTCTGACACTACGGTTAATTTAGTAAGGCCAGCCATCCTAACTCGCACATCTTTTCACTGTGGGAAGAAACCGGAGTTCCTGGAGGAAACCCATGCAGACACAGGGAGAATATGCAAACCCCACACAGACAGTGACCCTGGATGGAATTGAACCCAGATCCCTGGTGCTGTGAGGCAGCAGCGCTAATCACTGTGCCATCGTGCTGCCGAAATACGCATGCCAATTTGGCATTCATGTAGGAAAATATAGACTCGTATTGATTCCCAGTGGGATCATAGGGGATGGTTCAAAAACATGATGAATGGAAATAAAGCATCAGGAGGAAGCTGTTCAGATCCCTCAAATCTCATCTACTATCCATTTAGAGTTCTGGATCTCAACTCCATTTACTTGTCTTTGCTTTACACCCCTTTATGATCCAATGCAACTCTGTCGACAACAGTGTCGAAAACTCCAATCGAAAGCACCTCCCCTGCTCTCCCCAAACCTTTTTGGGAAGAGAATTCCTGATTTCCCCTAGTCTGTGCGTGGAGAAGTCCGTCCTGAGCTTATTCCCAAACGGCCCCCTATTTATTTTCTGAGCTCTGAATTCTGGATGCCCCCCTGGAGGGAATCGATCTTTTTTCTACTGTAACCATTGTACCATTGTACCATTGTAAATCCCTCTACTGAACAGCTCCTCCATCCTTTAAACTTCAGTGGCGTCTCCAAGGCAACTCACAAGAAGCTGTGAAAGCCCAGGCACCAGCAGGCTGACAGATTGAAGTGGGGAAGAGTGTGGCCCAGTGTTAGGGAGGGGGACTCATAAGGGGGTGGAGATCAATATTGGGAGGAATTTCTACACTAGCACTTTTGGGTAAACCAACATTGTAAAGGGCTATCGAACAGGCCTAAGGATCCTTATCTGTATTTAAATTGGGGACAATCCTTCTTTCTGGTGCTGACCTGGTCTGGCCTATGTGTGATTCCAAAGCCACAGCAAAGTGGTTGATGCTCAACTGCCTGAGATAAGTAGGGATGGGCAATAAAAAAGTGCTGGCCACTAGCCATGCTCGTGTCCCATGGACGAACACAAAAAAAGATGGTGGGCAGGTTTTGGGGTGACACAGTGATTAGCACTGCTGCTTCACCGCGCCAGGGTCTCGGGTTCAATTCCAGTCTTCGGTGGACTATCTGTGTGGAGTTTGTACGTCCTCCCTTTCCTCCCACATTCCAAAGATGTGTAGGTTAGGCTGATTGGCCATGCTAAATTATCCCTTAGTGTCAGGGGAATTAGCAGGGGTAAATACGTGGGGGTTACAGGGATAGGGCTTGGGTGGGATTGTGGTTGGTGCGGACTCAATGGGCTGAATGGCCTTCTGCACTGTAGGATTCTGTGATTCTGTGCTGCAGCATAATCTTTGTTTTGATGATTCAATGTGGAATTTTATTCCAGCTCCATTTTATTAAATTGCATGTTTAAATGTGGACATAGCACAATACAGGCTACAGATGCATTTTAAATCTGCTACCTTTAAATACAAAGCAGAAGGACTAAAACAATATAGAGAGTTCAGTGGATTGTTTTCAAGGTTCAAATGGTTTTACTTGTAGTTGAAGGGTCAAACTTGTGCTATCCTGAATGCGCCCTCCACCCCTCCCCTCACCCAGTGGTCAGGCGGAGGCATGGCTCCTGTGTTTTTCCAAGATCAACTCCATCTATTGATACGAAGATAAAAGCAGATACTGGAATCTGACAGAAAACGCTGGAAAATCTCAGCGGGTCTGACAGCATCTATCAGCAACGGTCACCGACCGTTCACTCCATGCTTCCCTCTGCAGCAAAGGTGAAGAATTTGGCCAAATCTCCGTTCACTGTGGCAGAATGGGAAAATCCTACCTATGCGAATGGTGGTAAGATTCCAGCAAACATTTTAGTTTATCTTGAGTTGCTTCCCCTTGAGAAATGCGTATAACATAAACCCTTCAACAGGTAGCACAGTGGTAAGTACACTGCTGCCTCGGAGTTCAGATCTGACCTGTGTGGAGTTTTGCACGTTCTCCCATGTCTGTGTGAGTTTCCTGCGTGTGCTCCGGTTTCCTCCCACGCTCAGAAGATGTGCAGGTTATTTGTTTTGGCTATGCTAAATTGGCCCTTAGAGTCCCAAAAAGAGTAGCTTAGATGGATTGATCATGCTTAATGTTTGGGGTTATGGGGATAGAGCGGCAAGGCCTGAGTATGATACTCTTTCAGAGAGTCACTGCAGACTCGATGGGCTGAATGGCCTCTTTCTGCACTGTAGGGATTCTGTGGATAAAAGCAAATTATTGGGGATGCTGGAATCTGAAACAAAAAGAGAAAATGCTGGAAAATCTCAGCAGGTTTGGCAGCATCTGTAAGAAGAGAAAAAAGCTGACATTTTGACAAAGGGTCATCTGGACTCGAAATGTCGGCTCTTTTCTGTCCTTACAGATGCTGCCAGACCTGCTGAGATTTTCCAGCATTTTCCCTTTTGGTGAGGGACTCTATAGATGATTGCCTAATTCCCTGAATCTATTTTGGGAGATTCTTCCATAGTCTTTGAAAATGGATTAGCTAACCATAATTGCTGGGTGTTGGAGTGTGATTATGAGTGTGTGTATTTCCTGCCCACTATTTTCTATGTGTGGCTGACTAGTCAGTGCTTGGAAAACAAACACTGTGCAGTTGAATGTGTTGACATTAAAAGAAGTACTGAGCTGGATCAGAGGTTGACCCGTGTGGTGCCAAACTCGATTTGATTTTTGAATACCAGCTTTGAGGTGTTTTGATGACCATTTGAATGTAACTCATCGAAGGAACTTGCCCTCAATCTACTGAAGTGTTCAACTTGCCAATCCTGTTTGATAACTTCATCACAGTGTTAATGTAAGCTACTTGTGACACTAATAAATTAACTAAACAGCAAACATAGAAATCCTACAGTGCAGGAAGAGGCCATTTGGCCCATCGAGTCTTCACCGACCACAATCCCACCCAGGCCCTACCCCCAAATCCCTACATACTTACCCACTAATCCCTCTAATCTACACAACTC
The DNA here is from genome assembly GCA_024679065.1 of Sphyrna mokarran. Classification (NCBI taxonomy): domain Eukaryota; kingdom Metazoa; phylum Chordata; class Chondrichthyes; order Carcharhiniformes; family Carcharhinidae; genus Sphyrna; species Sphyrna mokarran. The sequence goes on along the minus strand of JAGIQG010000337.1, from coordinate 17,653 downwards.
AGGACTCTAAGGGGCAATTTTTAGCATGGCTAGTCAATCTAATCAGCAATATTTGGACTACAGGAGGAAACCGGAGCACCTAGAGGAAACCCACACAGACATGGGGAGAATGTGCAAACTCCACATGGACAGTGACCCAAGCTGGGAATTGAACTCAGGTCCCTGGAGCACTGAAGTAACAGTACTAACCATTGTGGTGCCATGACACCCGTGGTCATAGTGGGATCAAAGTGTGGTTTGTCAATGCATTCAAGTGATTTGGCTGGATTTTTCCTGGTTTGTATAATTTTAAGAATACATAAGAACTAAGAGAAGGAGTAGGCCATCTGGCCCCTTGAGCCTGCTCTGCCATTCAATAAAATCATGGCTGATCTTTTTCTGGACTCAGTTCCACTTACCCACCGGCTCACCATAACCCTTAATTCCTTTACTGTTCAAAAATGTATCGATCCTTGCCTTAAAAACATTTAATGAGATAGTCTCAACTGCTTCACTGGGCAGGGAATTCCACAGATTCATAACCCTTTGTGTGAAGAAATTTCTCCTCCACTCAGTCCTAAATCTGCTTCCTCTTATTTTGAGGCCATGTCCCCCAGTTTTAGTTTCACCCACCAGTGGGAGCAACTTCCCTGCTTCTACCTTATCTATTTCCTTCATAATCTTATATGTTTCTATAAGATCTCCCCTCATTCTTTTGAATTCCAATAAGTATAGTCCCAGTCTATTCAGTCTCTCCTCATAAGCCAACCTTCTTAACTCTGGAATCAACCTAGTGAATCTCCTCTGCACCTCCTCCAGTGCCAATATGTCCTTTCTCATGCAAGGAGACCAAAACTGTACACAGTACTCCGGGTATGGCCTCACAAGCACCTTAGACAAACCTTCCTGTTTTTAAACTTCATCCCTCTAGTAATGAAGGACAAAATTCCATTTGCCTTCTTAATTACCTGCTGCACCTGCAAACCAACTCCTTGAGATTCCTGCACAAGAACACCCAGGTCCCTCTGCACAGCAGCATGTTGCAATGTTTTACCATTTAAATAATAGTCCATTTTGCTGTTATTCCTACCAAAATGGATGACCTCACATTTATCAATATTGTACTCCATCTGCCAGACCCTCCCCCACTCACTGAGACCATCTTTATCCCTTTGCAGACTTTCAGCATCCTCTGCACACATTGCTCTTCCACCCATCTTAGTGTCATTTGCAAATTTTGACATAACACACTTGGTCCCTAACTCCAAATCATCTATGTAAGTTGTGAACAATTGTGGTCCCAAAACTGATCCCTGAGGCACACCAGTAATCACTGATGGCTAATCAGAAAACCACCCATTTACCCCACTCTTTGTTTTCTGTTAGTTAACCAATCCTCTATCCATGCTAATACATTACCTGTAACACTGTGCACCTTTATCATACGCAGCAGTCCTTGGTGCGGCACCTTGTCAAATGCCTTCTGGAAATCCAGACACACCACATCCACAGGTTCCCCGTTGTCCACGGCACGTGTAATGTTCTCAAAAAATTCCACCAAATTAGTCAAACATAACTTGTCCTTTATGAATCCATGCTGCATTTTACCAATGGGATAATTTATATCCAGATGTCTCGCTATTTCTTCCTTGATGATAGATTCAAGCATTTTCCCTAAATTAAGCTAACTGGCCTATAGTTACCTGCCTTTTGTCTATCTCCTTTTTTAAACAGCGGCATCACATCTCTGTTTTCTAATCTGCGGGAACCACCCCAGAGTCCAGCGAATTTTGGTAAATTACCACTACTGCATTTGCTATTTCTCCCGCCATCTCTTTAGTGCCTTGGGATACATTCCATCAGGATCAGAAGACTTGTCTACCTTTAGCCCCATTAACTTACCCAACACTATCTCTTTCGTGATAATGTTCTAGGTTCTCACCTGTCATAACCTTCCTGTCATCAATTTTTGGCGTATTATTTGTTCTTCCACTGTGAAGACCGACACAGAATACCTGTTTAATACCTCAGCCATTTCCTCATTTCCAGTTGTTACATCCCCCTTCTCATCCTCTAAAGGACCAATGTTTACTTTTGCCATTCTTTTTTGTTTTATATATTTGTAGAAACTTTTACTATCGGTTTTTATATTCTGAGCTAGTTTACTCTCATAATCCATTTTACCTTTATAGCTTTTTTTGTGGCTTTCTATTGACCTTTAAAGATTTCCAATCCTCTAGGTTCCCATTAATCTTTGCTACTTTGTATGCATATTCTTTCAATTTGACACCCTCCTTTATTTCCTTAGATATCCTTGGCTGATTATCTCTTTTCCTACAGTCCTTCCTTATCAGTGGTATATACTTTTGCTGAGCACTGTGAAAAATTGCTTTGAAATTCCTCCACTGTTCCTCACTTGTCCTACTATAAAGCTTTTGCTCCCAGTTTACCTTAGCCAACTCCTTCCTCATCCCTTTGTAGTCTCCTTTGTTTAAGCACAAGACACTGATATTGGATTTTATTTTTTCACGCTCTATCTGCATTTTAAATTCACCCCAACAGAAAGAGAGCATTCCTGCCTGGTGAGTGGTGTTCATTGTTGTAGGATCTGCATGATCTCCTCAATGTACCATGCCTCGGGACATCCTTTCCTGCAGCGTATCAGGTAGACAATATTGGCCAAGTCACAAGGGTACGTACTGTGTACCTGGTAGATGGTGTTCTCACGTGAAATGATTGAATCCGTGTCAATGATTTGGCACACATCACAGAGGTTGCTGTGGCAGGGTTGTGTGGTATCGTGGTCACCGTTCTCCTGAAGGCTGGGTAGTTTGCTGCAGACAATGGTCTGTTTGAGATTATGCGGGTTGTTTGAAGGCAAGTGGAAGTGTGGGGATGGCTTGGCGAGATGTTTATCTTCATCGATGACATGTTGAAGACTCCAGAGAAGATGTCATAGTTTCTCTGCTCCGGGGAAGTACTGGACGATGTCCGCCGTATCCCATGTTTGTCTTCTGAGGAGTTCAGTGCGGTTTTTCACTGTGGCACGTTGAGATTGCCAATTGACAAGTTGAGTGCCATATCCTTTTCTTATGAGGACATCTTTCAACATCTATAAGTGTATGTTGTGATCCTTTTCATCTGAGCAAATCCTGTGTATACATAGAACATAGAACATAGAACATTACAGCACAGAACAGGCCCTTCGGCCTTCGATGTTGCGCCAACCAATATAAAAAGCAATGCCCCTCCAAACTAAACCATTCCCTTCTCTTCCATATACTTATCAACTAACCTCTTAAACGCCACCAAACTTGGCGCATCTACAACTGCTGCAGGCAGGGCATTCCACTCCCGAACCACCCTTTGGGTAAAGAAACTGCCTCTGATATCCGTCCTATAACTATCACCCCTTAATTTAAAGCTGTGTCCCCTCGTGCTAGCTTTCTCCATCCTAGGAAAAAGGATATCACTGTCCACCCTATCTATACCTCTAATCATCTTATATGTTTCGATTAGGTCCCCTCTTAGCCGCCTCCTTTCTAACGAAAACAACCTCAAATCCCTCAGCATCTCTTCATAAGACCTGCCCTCCATACCAGGCAACATCCTGGTAAACCTCCTCTGAACCCTCTCCAAAGCCTCCACATCTTTCTTATAATGCGGGGACCAGAACTGCACACAATACTCCAAGTGCGGCCGCACTAGAGTTTTGTACAGTTGCAACATGACGTTGCGGCTCCGAAATTCAATCCCTCTAACAATAAAAGCCAAGACTCCATATGCCTTCCTAACAACCTTCTCGACCTGACTGCCTACTTTCAGGGATCTATGCACATACACACCAAGATCCCTCTGTTCATCTAGACTACTAAGAATCCTACCATTAGCCCTGTACTCTACACATTTATTATTTCTGCCATAGTGCATTACCTCACACTTTTCCACATACGGAGGGCTTGTCCATATGGGATGGCTTCTTTAGGGTGTTTAGGGTGGAAGCTGGAGAAGCGGAGCATTGTGAGGTTATCCCTGAGCTTGTGGTGAACTGAAATGCTGAAGTAATCCATCCTTGATGGAGAAGCATGTGTCCAAGAACGCAACTGATTCTGGAGAGGAGTCCATGGTGAGTTTGATGGTGGGATGGAACTTGTTGATGTCATCATATAGTTGTTTCAGTGATTGTTCACCATGAATCCAAAGGAAGAAAATGTGTTGAAGATCCTGTGTGGTGAAGAGGTCTTGTTCAAACCTGTGCATGAAGATGTTGGCATATTGAACTGTGAATTTGGTCTCCATGGCTGTTCCGTGTGTCTGGATGAAGAATTGATTGTAGAAGGTGAAGACATTGTGGTCCAGGATGAAGTGGATGAGTTGTAAAATTGCATCTGGAGATTGGCAGTTGTCGGTGTTAAGAAATGAGGCAGTTATAGCTATGCCGTTGTCGTGGAGGATATTGGTGTAGAGTGCCAAGACACCCATTGTGACAAGGAGTGACAAGGTTCAACTGCTCCATGTGTGCTGAGTTTCTGTAGGAAGTCCGTGGTGTTGCGGGTTCTTTGTACAATGGGTTTCAGGATGCCTTGAACATAGCTGGAGAGGTTCTTGCACGAGGTCCTATTGCCCAATACGATGGGACGGCCGGGTGTGTTTGCCTTGCAAATCTTTGGGAGGCAGAAGATATCTCCAGTGTGAGGAGTAAGTGGGATGAGAGCACGGAGGGTGCTTGGAATGTCCTGATCAAAGATCTTGATCAATCTGTTGAGTTAATAAGTGTTTTTTGGTCATCTCTGTGGGTAACTGTCAGTAGTGTCCCTAGTTGTTCAATTGTCAGTACACTTCTTTACAGTAATCCATTCTATTCAGTATGACAATGGCCTCTCCTTTGCTGGTTTGATGACAATATTGCGAATGGTTTTGAGAGTGCAGATGGCGTTGCTTTGTGCTTGGGTTGTGTACCTGTCTTGTGTACTGGGGCTGTCTTGTGAGTTCGGCTGATGAATCTGGCCTTGATGTATCTTCTGACGTGGTGTTGCGGGTTCTTTGTACAATGGGTTTCAGGATGCCCTTGATGTAGCTGGAGAGGTTCTCGCGCAGGGTCCCATTGCCTGATACAATAGGATGGCCAGTATGTGTTGAGTCAAGGCATTGGCCCTCCAGAGGAGTCCAATTCGACTCTTTCCTCTTCGGTTGCTGCACGCTGATCTGTCTTCGGCTGTTCCAGATCAGGAACATCACAACATCAAGGACAGTCAGCAAACCAATGTAACCCGGCACAAATAAGCCTGGGCTGAAGAGGACCAGAGGTCTTTCATAGAACATAGAACATTACAGCGCAGAACAGGCCCTTCGGTCCTCGATGTTGCGCTGACCAATTAAGAAAAAGCAATGACCCTCTAACCTAAACCATTCCCTTTTCATCCATTAACCTATCCACGAACCTCTTAAACGCCCCCGAACTTGGCGCATCTACAACTGCAGCAGGCAGGGCATTCCATACCCTTACCACCCTTTGGGTAAAGAACCTACCTCTGACATCTATCCTATAACTACCTCCCCTTAATTTAAAGCTATGTCCCCTCGTGCTAGCTTTCTCCATCCGAGGAAAAAGGCTTTCACTGTCCACCCTATCTAAACCTCTAATCATCTTGTATGTTTCAATAAGGTCTCCTCTTAGCAGCCTTCTTTCTAGCGAAAACAACCTCAAATCCCTCAGCCTCTCTTCATAAGACCTTCCCTCCATATCAGGCAACATCCTGATAAACCTCCTTGCACCCTCTCCAATGCCTCCACATCTTTCTTATAATGTGGGGACCAGAACTGTACACAATACTCCAAGTGCGGCCGCACCCAAGAGAATTTGATCTGGGACCCTGGCTGATTCCAGTCCACCATTTCCATGGAGAATTTGGTCTGGGATAAAGGGAACTTTGTAATGGAACAACATTCCTGTGGAGATGCATTAGTTGAAATCAGATGCGTTAGCTGAAATTTATCAAAATTCACTGGACTCTGGGGAGATGCCAGTTGATTGGAAAATGGCTAATGTGACGTCATTGTTTGAAAAGGGAGGTAGACAAAAGGCGGGCAACTACAGGCCGGTTAGCTTAACTTCTGTGGTTGGAAAATGCTGGAATCCATTATTAAAGAAGAAATAGCAGGACACCTCAAAAAGAACAGTTTGATCAAGCAGACACAGCATGGATTCGTGAAAGGTAAGTTGTGTTTGACGAATTTACTGGATTTTTATGAAGATGTGACTTGTGTGGTAGACAGAGGGGAACCGGTGGATGTGGTGTTTTAGATTTCCAAAAGGCGTTTGATAAGGTGCCTCACAAAAAGTTGCTGCAAAAGATTAAGGTGCAAGGAGTTGGGGGTAAAGCGTTAGCATGGATTGAGGATGTTAACTAACAGGAAGCAGAGAGTTGGAATAAATGGATGCTTTTCTGGTTGGCAGTTGGTGACTAGTGGTGTGCTGCAGGGATCGGTGGTGGGGCTTCAACTGTTTATCATTTCCATAGACAATCTAGAGGAGGGGGCTGAGTGTAGGGTAACAAAATTTGCTGATGACACAAAGATGAGTGGGAAAGTGAATTGCTTGGAGGACAAGGAAAGTCTGCAGAGAGATCTGGATAGGCTGAGTGAGTGGGCGAGGATCTGGCAGATGAAGTATAACGTCAGCAAGTGTGAGGTTATCCACTTTGGTAGGAATAATAGTAAAATGGACTATTATTTAAATGGAGAAAAATTACAAGATGCTACAGTGCAGAGGGACCTGGGTGTCCTTGTGCACGAATCGCAAAAACTCCGTCTGCAGGTGCAGCAGGTGATCAAGAAGGCGAATGGAATGTTGGCCTTTATAGCGAGGGGGATAGAATATAAAAGCAGGGAGGTCTTGCTGCAACTGTACAGCGCACTGGTGAGGCTGCAACTGGAGTATTGTGTGTAGGTTTGGTCCCCCTATTTGCGAAAGGATATATTGGCCTTGGAGAGAGTACAGGGAAGGTTCACCAGGTTGGTTCCAGACATGAGGCGGTTGGCTTGTGAGGAGAGATTGAGTAGATTGGGCCTGCACTCGTTGGAGTTTAGAAGGCTGAGGGGGGATCTTGTAGAGACATGTAAGATAATGAAGGAACTAAATAGGGTAGAGGCAGAGAGATTGTTTCCACTTAGAAAGAAAACCAGAACTAGAGAGCACAGCCTCAAAATAAGGGGGAGTCAATTTAGAACAAAGTTGAGGAGGAACTTCTTCTCTCAGAGTGTAGTGAATCTTTGGAATTCTCTCCACATTGAAGCAGTGGAAGCTACCTCGTTAAATGTGTTTAAGTTGCAGGTAGATAGATTTCTGATTAATAGGGAAATTAAGGGTTATGGGGAACAGATAGATAAGCAAAACTAAACCATTAAAGATCAGCCATGATCTAATTGAATGGCGGGGCAGGCTTGAGGGGTTGAATGGCTTACTCCTGCTCCTATTTCTTACGTACTATGAGACATCTTGTCTCCTTGTGCCCCTCCACAAAGAAAATCAAAACACAGTATATTGATCAACATCATTATGCTGCAAACTTCCCAAACTGTATTGATTAGTCAGTGGCTGGATTTATATATTTTCTAAAAACATTTTAATGATTCAGGTTTGTATCAGTCAGGTGAGCAGCCTGGAGTGAGTAGGCCCAGGGCCCAGCAGCTCTGTCACTGAGCAGAGCCAGTTCCTGTGCCAGCGTTTTATCACAGAGACTCTGGTTGATTGAGATGGTGCCTCTTAAACACCAAACCGGAATTATAAAGCCCACTTGTCATTGCCGCTGAAGAGGCTAATGAGCTATGCATTATAGGATTTACCATAAATAGAGTTTGATTAACTCTGCCCCTCGATTAAAAAAAGCTAATGCAGTTTGTGAACACTGATTCTATTGACAAGGGAGCTGGAATGCATTGCCCTGACCAAGAAGAGGGTGATTGGCGGGTGGGGGGGGCAGTGATTGGCAGAGTGGGGAGGGGAGGATGTTTGGGAGAGAGTAGAAGGGTGTTTGTGTTGGGAGAGGGCGAGGGAGAAGGAGGAGGGGAGGATTTTGGTAGGGTGGAGGGAAGGGAGGCCTTGGGAGGACAGAGAGGGGAGGGTATTGGGGAGGAGCAAGGGGAGGGAGTTATGGAGCAAAGGGTGTTTGGGAGGAATGGAGAGTATTAGGAGGGGGGAGGGGAGGGTATTTGTTTGGGAGGGAGAGAGGGCAGGGTGGGGGAGGGTGACTAGTTATTATTAGTTGCCTCTAGCAGCTGTTGGAATGCCTGTCTGCTTGGAAATGAAACATTAGAAAATGGTAAAGAGGCAGTCACGCGCACAGTGTGAATCCTCGTCTTGAAGGTAGACCAAGGGAAAGGCACCAATACCTCAGACCTGTTCTTCACTTTATGTAGATGATGACTGTTCTGGATCTCCTCTCTGTTATCTGTATTGGTCCTGTGACCTTTGAAACACAACTTTTAGACATCTCAAACTCCGCTTTGAAGTTTTCAGTTAGCCTCAATAGGAGGGGAGTCAAGTTCTGGATTTGGCTCGCTATTGTCCTATTGACATCAGTCCTCAACAGCCTGTTTTCACATTAACTCACAGGAGTGGTGTTTGCTGGCAGGGCAGCATTTATTGCCCATCTCTATTTACCCTTGAGAAGTTGGCAGTGAGCTGCCTTTTTGAATCACTGCAGTCCATTCTGCAGTTAGGGAAGGAGTTCCAGGATTTTGACCCAGCGACTAAGAAGGAACGGTGATATATTTCCAAGTCAAGATGGTGAGTGACTTGGAACTTGTAGATTGTGGTTTGTTTGGTATCTGCTGTCCTTGTCGTAGATGGTAGTGGTTCTGGATTGGAAGGTGCTGTCTAAAGAGCCTTGGTAAGTTGCTGCAGTGCATCTTGTTGATAGTACATCTGTGCATCAGTTGTGGAGGAAGTGGATGGTGCTGAGCTTCTTGAGTATTGGAGCTGCATCATCCAGGTAAGTATTCCGCCCACCTCTGACTTGTGCTTGTAGATAGTGGACAGGCTTTGGGGAGTCAGGAGGTGAGTAATCTCTACAAATTTCCAACTGACCTGCTCTTGTATATCCCCCTTATCTTGAACTTGTTGTTTCCCTGTAATTATCATTTCTGCCGTGAAAAAAAGTTTCCAACAGTTCATCTTATCTACACCCCTCATAATTTTATAGACTTCTATCAGGTCACCCCTTAGCCTCAGACTTTGCAGGGAGAACAATCCCAGTTTATTCCAATCTCTTCGTAGCTAATACTTTGCATACCAGGCAGCATCCTAATAAATATCCAAAGCCTCCAGGTCTTTTTGGTAGTGCAGTGACCAGGATTGAACGCAGTATTCCAAATGTGCCGAACTGGTGTTTTATATCACTGTAACATAATCCAGTTAGGCTTCTCACCAATAATAACTCTAAGGATGTTGATAGTGGGGAATTCAGTGACAGTAATCCTTAGGGATAGGATCTATCCACATTCAGAACTGAATGGGTATTAGTGATAGCATGTTTTTGTACTAGGGAAGTCACGTCTCAATAATTTGATCGAGTATTTTTTGAGGAGATGACAAAATGATTGACGAGGAAGGGCCATGGATGTTGTCTATATGGACTGTAGCAAAGCATTTTAATAAGGTCCTTCATGACAGGCTGGTGCAAAAAGTTAAATCACACAGATCAAGCGTGAACCAACTAGATGGATTCAGAACAGTCTTGGCCATAGAAGACAGAGGGTGGCAGTGGAGGGATATTTTTCTGAATGGAGGTCTGTAACTAGTGGTGTTCCACAGGGATCAGTGCTGGGACCTTTGTTGTTTGTAATATATATAAATGACTTGGAAGAAAAGAGTTGGTGTGATTAGCAAGTGTGTGGATGGTACTAAGATTGCTGGAATTACGGATAGTGATTAAGCCTGTCAAAAATACATCATGGCAGGAGAAAATGGCATTAAATCTGAACAAATGTGAGCTGATGCATTTTGGTAGATCCAATTCAGGTGGAAGCTATAAAAGAAATGGCAGAATTGGGAGGATCATAGACACATAGAAGATCTGGGATTACAGATCCACAGATCTTTAAAAGTGGCAGCACAAGTGGAAAAGATCATAAAGAAAGCTTTTGGCATCCTGCCTTCATGTCACACTATCTGTCCACGCCCCACATTATTTTATATGTCCCTATAAAATCATCTCTAAGTCCTCAATGCTCCAGAGAAAGAGTCCCCAGTCTATCCAGCCTCTCTTTATAACTTAAGTCCTGGTAACAACCTAGTAAATTCTTTTCTGCACTCTTTCTAGTTTAATAATATCCTTTCTATAATAGGGAGACCAGAACTATACACACTATTCCAAGTGTGGCCTTACCAATGTCTTGTACAACTTCAACAAGATGTCTCAACTCCCGTGTTCAATATTCTGACCAAATTAAACCAAGCATGCTAAATGTCTTCTTCACCACTCTGTCCACTTTCAAGGAGCTCTGAACATGTACCTCTAGATCTCTTTGTTCTGTAACTCTCCCCACCGTCCTACTGAGTAAGTCCTGTCCTCGTTCAATCTACCAAAATGCATCACCTCGCATTTATCTAAATTAAACTCCATCTGCCAATCATCAGCCCACGGATTACGATCAAGATTCCATAGTAATCCTAGATAACCTTCTCCACTGTCCACTATATCGCCAATTTGGTATCATAAGTAAACTTACTAACCATGCCTCCTAAATTCTCATCCAAATCATTAATGTAAGTGACAGACTCTATGACTATGATACCAGAGGGAATATTTTCTGTTGGTTGTCCTGTTGAATTTTTAAATTAGTTCACCTTAATTTTCAGAAACAGAAATACCAGGCAAATCTCTGCGACCGGATCTCGGAATGTCACCTTTTTGAGGCCAGTATCGGTCTACTGAATCTGTGCTTTACATCTCCCAAAAAACAATTTATTCATTTTATATCGATAGTTATGGAAATTCCTCCTCTTGGTCACACACATAGGGGCAAGGCATGTGGATCAATGATATGTTATAGCAATTAGCTGATTGAACAGTAGAACAGGCCTGAGGGGCTGAATGGCCTCCTGTTCTTGTTTCATGACATGTTTGCGAAGGTAATTCTGATGTCTTCCGATTTTGAGATGGCTGCTGAGGAATTATCTTTCTGAATGCAACATAACCATCACAAATTGGTATAGCTCCTGCTCTTCCCAAGACAGCAAGAAATTGCAAAGGGTCGTGAACAAAGCCTAATTCATCAGGCAAACTAGCCTCCCAACCGCTGACTCTATCTACACTTCTCTTCTCCCTGGAGAGACGAAGGTTGAGAGGCGACCTGATAGAGATTTATAAGATGTTGAGAGGAATAGATAGATTGGATTCTCAGAGGCTATTTCCCAGGGCTGAAATGGTCGCTACGAGAGGACACAGGTTTAAGGTGCTGGGGGACAAGTACAGAGGAGATGTCAGAGGTAAGTTTTTCACTCAGAAGGTGGTGAGTGAGTGGAATCGGCTGCCATTGGTGATTGTAGAGGCGAACTCACCGGGGTCTTTTAAAAGACTTCTGGATGAGTACATGGGATTTAATGGGATTGAGAGTCATAGATAGGCCTGGTAGGTATGGGTATGATCGGTGCAACTTGTGGGCCGAAGGGCCTGTTTGTCTATAGTGTTCTATGTTCCTGCTGCTTCGGCAAAGCAAAGCCTGAGGTCACGCACCAGTAGACTCAAGAACAGCTTCTTTCCTGCAGCTGTCAGACTTTTGAATGGACTTACCTTATATTAAATTGATCTTTGTCTACACCCTAGCTATGACTGTAACATTACATTCTGCACCCTCTCCTTCTCTATGAACAGTACACTTTGTCTGTATAGGGTGCAAGAAACAATACTTTTCACTGTATACCAATACATGTGACAATAATAAATCAAATCAAATCCGTACCCGTTTAAGGCCTATTTAGAATACTGACAATGTGGGAACTTTGCTCACTTTAACATATATAAAATCAATGTCATATGTATGTTTGCTGCCTTTCAGATGTTAATTTATCAGCCAAACCAGATGATAGAAGAAATGCAGTGAGCTGCCATGGATCTCCTGTCCATGTTGTGGTCAGTCTCAATATTACAGCCAAACAAGGTGCGTGGTGGCTGGGATTTTCCAGCTCTTTAGGATTTTCCAGTCCCGGAGATTTCAATAGTGCACTGGAGAGCCGAAATCCTCAGATGTATTTATTACTATAATGTTGAAGGCAACCAACAGCAGCAAAAAATTAATATGATCAAAAGTATAATCAGGGTAGTATCGTTAATACCATTAAAAGAAAATGTATCTCCCAGGAGCCAGCATTAACTGAGTGAACGGAGTGGGAAGTTGTGAATACTGGAGGGAAAATTGTGTTGTAGTGGTAACGTCACTGGATTATTAATCTCTGGGGACACTATGGTAGTTAAGGAATTTAAATTTGGGTAATAAATCTGGAAATGAAAGCTAGTCTCAGTAATTGTAACCATGAAACCATTGTTGTAAAAACCATCGATTTCACTAATTCCCTTCAGGGAAGGAAATCATAGAATCCTACAGTGCAAAAGGAGGCCATTCACCCCTTTGGGTCTGCACCGACCACAATCCCATCCAGACTCTATCCTCATGCATTTATCCTAGCTAGTCCCCCTGACACTAAGCGCCTGGGTGGGATTGTGGTCGGTGCGGAATCAATGGGCTCAATGGCCTCGTTCTGCATTGTAGGGTTTCTATGATTCTATGACAGTAAGCCCAGCTGGGAATTGAACCCAGGTCCCTGGCACTATGAGGCGGCAATGGTCTGGCCTACATGTGACTCCAGACTCACAGCAGGGTGGTTGACTCTGGAATGGTCTGGCAAGTCACTCAGTTCAAGGGCAATTAGGGATGGGCAATAAATGCTGGCCCAGGCAGCGAGGCCTGTGAAAGAATTGGTGAGGAAACAAAGGTTTCTTTTCTATTTAAAATGAGGAATGCCTAATGAATATAAAATGCTAACAGAAATACAGGTCTGGCAGCATCTGTGGAGACCGAAAGAGAGTAAACTTTTCAGGTGAATCACCATTCATCAGAGTCATTTGTTCTCGGGGAGAAAAACCTAAAATTAAACCAGGTGAATAAATTACCTCAAACTTTAGTGAATCGATGGGCTGGTAGTTCAGGAGATACATTAGGAGGACTTGAGGCTTTCTGGAAAGTTGTATTATCCACGTCAAAAAACCATATTAACAATAAGAGTCTTCACTTGTTTGTGGCTGGTCACCCACAGTCTACTCTCCATAGACTGAAGGACATAGCAGCGAGTTCCTCTATCACCCCTGTACTCCCTAACCTATATTGGCTCTGACTCCAGCAATGTCTTGACTTTAAGTTCTCATTTTTGTTTTCAAATTCCTCCATTTCCTTGCTCCTTCCACCTCCTCCTGTTCCACTTCCTCCAAGATATCTGCACCCTTCCTATTCTGCTCTCTGGTAATAGTCCCAGTTGTAAGTACTGGCCCATTGGTTGCCATGATACTAGCTGCCTGGGCCTCATGTTCCGGAAGTCCCCCTCTCCCCTTCTCTAACTCTCTCTCTCTCTCCTCCTATGAGATGCTCCATCAAACCAACCTCTTTGACCCAAACCAAACTGCAGTGGGTTTGGCGGTGGGTGAACATGGAGAATCTGGTGAGAGCCAGAGGTCAGCATAAAACTGCAATTCTCTTAACAAAGAATAAAATTACAGCACAGAAACAGGCCCTTTGGCCCTCCAACATCTACCATGCTGCCCGACTGAACTAAAATCCCCTACATCCGGGCACCATATCCATTCCCATCCTATTCATGTATTTATCAAGACACCTCTTAAAAGTCACTATCATATCTGCTTCCACAATCTCTCCCAGCAGTGAGTTCTAGGAACCCACCACCCTCTGGATAAAAAATCTTGCCTTGTACGTCTTCATAAACCTTTCCCCTTGCACCTTAAACTTATTATATTATAATACATTCTGTGGTTGTTCATGTTGGCATGTCCCCCAGATGGTGCATCTCCACTGCTGGGGTACAGTCAGTAGGCAATCTCATTGACAGGGGTGGGAACTGAAGATTCTGGTGAACAGGGGGGGCAACACACACTCCAAGGATGCCCTAAAATGGGAGAATTCTACCCAATAATTGCCGTACTGAGCATGTGCGACACAGTCATAGAAACCCAACAGTACAGAAAGAGGCCATTCGACCTATCGAGTCTGCACCGACCACAATCCCATCCAGGCCCTACCCCGCTATCCGTACACATTTTACCCACTAATCCTCTAACCTCTAACGCATCTAATATCACTTTATCATGGCCCATCAATCAAACCTGCACATCTTTGGACTGTGGGAGGAAACTGGAGCATCTGGAGGAAGATATAAGGAGGATGTGTGCAACCTCCACACAGACAGTGACCCGAGCCAGGAATCGAACCCAGGTCTCTGGAGCTGTGAAGCAGCAGTGTTAACCGCTGTGCTACAGTGCTGCCCCTACTGTCTTTCAGAGGAGACAACAAATCAAAAACATGTCTCCACACACAACTCTTTGAAAAAGAGCATCTCAATTCTCCCTGGTGACCTGACGAATATTTATCCCTCAATCTGTCTGACTGAAAGAGGTTTGCTTCTCATTGTCATATTGTTGCTTGTTTGTACACAAAATGGCCACTGGACAACAGTGACAGTACTACTGGCTGTAGAGCATTTTGGGTCATTCTGAGTTTAACCAAAGGCGCTATCTAAATTCTCATTCTTCCTCCAGGATTTCATATTGTTACGAGGCATCTCCTACTCTCTGAGTTGGTAAAAGTTGGTCACCCCACAGTCCACCCTCCATAGACTGAGTTTGTACTGAGCGTGACGGTGATCTGGATGTGGGGATCACCTCCCCTCTTCAGTGTAACTGTTGCTGCTGCCTAATTTTTATTTTAATGTGTTCTTGTTGATTTTGTTTATTTCTAGATCCCCAATCTTCCAAAACGGATGACAGACAAAGACTTGCCAAGGAAAGAAGAGAAGAGAGGGAGAAGTCTCTGGGTGAGTTAAGAGACTTCTGGATGAGTACATGGGATTTAATGGGATTGAGAGTTATAGATAGGCCTGGTAGGTATGGACTTTGTAGGCCAAAGGGCCTGTTTGTGCTGTGGTATTCTATAACGGACATCAGGCTGTGAGGAGAGACAGTTAGGGATACAGGCAGATGGAACATCTATGGCTCTGGATGTGAGCTAGTTTCTGCCCTTCACTAACCTGCCATTAATAACTTCACAACCCAAATTACCTGGAACATCTGTCACAGGGGGATGCATTTCCCCTGAAGCATGTTAATAGAGACTATTCTAATCTTCCTAGGCCATTCTGCTGATAAATAAAATAGCAAACCATTTGCCATATTCCAAATGTTTTGTGACACTCCCCAAAGGGGAGATTTGAATTCAATAAAAATCTGGATTTAAAAGTCTAATGATGACCATGAAATTGTTGTCAATTGTTTTAAAAACCCATCCAGTTCCCTGATGTCCAATCAGGAGAGAAATCTGCCATCCTTACCTGGTCTGGCCTACGTGTGACTCCAGATCCACAGCAATGTGGTTGACTCTAACTGCCTATATTCCATGAATGAAAAAAAATTATCAGGAATCAGAAAGTGAGAGTAAATGGGTCATTTTAGAACATAGAACAAGAACATTACAGCACAGAACAGGCCCTTCGGCCTTCGATGTTGCGCCGACCAATATAAAAAGCAATGCCCCTCCAAACTAAAACATTCCCTTCTCTTCCATATACTTATCAATTAACCTCTTAAACGCCACCAAACTTGGCGCATCTACAACAGCTGCAGGCAGGGCATTCCACTCCCTAATCACTCTTTGAGTAAAGAACCTACCTCTGATATCCGTCCTATAACTCATACCCCTTAATTTAAAGTGTGTCCCCTCGTGCTAGCTTTCTCCATCCTAGGAAAAAGGCTATCACTGTCCACCCTATCTAAACCCCTAATCATCTTATATGTTTCAATAAGGTCACCTCTTAGCCGCCTTCTTTCTAACGAAAACAACCTCAAATCCCTCAGCCTCTCTTCATAAGACCTGCCTTCCATACCAGGCAAAATCCTGGTAAACCTCCTCTGTACCCTCTCCAATGCCTCCACATCTTTCTTATAATGCGGGGACCAGAACTGCACACAATACTCCAAGTGCGGCCGCACTAGAGTTTTGTACAGTTTGCAACATGACGTTGCGGCTCCGAAATTCAATCCCCCTACCAATAAAAGCTAAGACTCCATATGCCTTCTTAACAACCTTCTCGACATGACTGCCTACTTTCAGGGATCTATGCACATACACACCAAGATCCCTCTGTTCAGCTAGACTACTAAGAATCCTACCATTTGCCCTATACTCTACACATTTATTATTTCTGCCATAGTGCATTACCTCACACTTTTCCACATTAAACTCCATTTGCCACCTCTCGGCCCAGCTCTGCAACTTGTCCAAGTCTCTCTGCAAACTATAACACCCCTCTTCACTATCTACCACTCCACCGACTTTAGTGTCATCTGCAAATTTACTAATCCATCCTTCAATACCCTCATCCAGATCATTTATAAAAATTACAACAGCAGGGGCCCCAAAACAGACCCCTGAGGTACACCACTTGTAACCGAACTCCACGATGAATATCTCCCATCAACCACCACCCTCTGTCTTCTATCTGATAGCCAATTCCTAACCCAATTAGCTAAATCACCCTCTATCCCATACATCTGCATTTTCTGCAGAAGTCTTCATGGGCCACCTTATCAAACGCCTTACTAAAGTCCATATATACCACATCAACCACCTTACCCCCATCCACCTCCTTAGTCACTTTTTCAAAAAAACTCAATGAGGTTAGTAAGGCACGACCTACCCTTCACAAAACCATGCTGACTATTTCCAATCAATTCATTACTCTCTAAATAAGTATAAATCCTATCCCTAATTATTCTCTCCAATACTTTGCCCACCACAGAAGTAAGACTCACTGGCCTATAATTCCCTGGAAGGTCTCTCTTCCCCTTCTTGAACAACGCGACCACATTCGCTATCCTCCAGTCCTCCGGAACCACACCCGTAACCAACGACGACCTGAAGATCAGAGCCAGAGGCTCTGCAATCGCCTCTCTTGCCTCCCAGAGAATCATAGGGTAAATCCCGTCCGGCCCAGGGGACTTATCCAACTTCAAACCCTCGAGAATATCTAGCACATCCTCCCTATCTACTTCGATACCTTCCAGTTTGCTACCCTGTACCTCAGTGTTCCCCATAACTACATTTACATCACCCTGCGTGAATACCAAAGAGAAATATTTATTCAGTACCTCTCCAATCTCCTCAGGCTCCACGCACAACTTCCCACTGCTGTCTATGACTGGCCCTAATCTTGCCCTAACCAATCTTCTATTCTTAACATATCTAAAGAATATTTTCAGAGGAGCAAACTGATTACTGAAACACGACAGGGAGCAGTACTGGTGACTGTATCATAGAGAAAGTTGCTGCTGAAACAAAGCTAGGTAAGATTGTGAGTTGCGAGGAGGATACAAAGATTCTGCAGAGAGATATA
>JAGIQG010000336.1:0-37885 GCA_024679065.1 Sphyrna mokarran | reverse complement strand
CCCATGTTCCATTCCCCCTGTTTGACGAGCCCCATTTCACGCCCCCTGTTTCAACACACCTTTTACACGCCCCCTATTTCTGGCCCCCTGTTTCGCACCCCATGTTTCATGAGCCCTGTTTCACGCCCACTGTTTCACTCCCCCTGTGTCACGCCCCCTGTTTCACGTGCTCTGTTTGACGCCCCCTGTTTCACGCCACCTGTTTCTGGCCCACTGTTTCTGACCCCCTGTTTCACCCATTCTTTTTCCTGCCCTGTGTTTCTGGCCCAGTGTTTCTGGCCCGATGTTTCTGGCCCCCTTTTTCACGCCCCCTGTTTTACGCCCCATATTCCATGCCCCCTTTTTCACGAGCCCCGTTTCACGCCCCCTGATTCACGCCCCCTGTTTCACGCCCCTGTTTCTGGGCCACTATTTCTGACCCCCTGTTTCACCCACTCTGTTTCCTGCCCCCTGTTTCTGGCCCCCTGTTGCTGGCCCCCTTTTTCTGGCCCCCTGTTTCTGTCCCGCTGTTTCTGGTCCCCTGTTTCTGGCCGCATCTTTCTGGCCCCCTGTTTCACGCGGCCTGTTTCGCCCCTCCTGTTTCGCCCCTCCTGTTTCGCGCCTCCTGGTTCGCGCCCCCTGTTTCGCGCCCCCTGTTTCGCGCCCCCTGTTTTGCGCCCCCTGTTTCACACCCCATGTTTCGTGCCCCCTGTTGCGCGCCTCCTGTTTCTGGCCCCCTGTTTCTTGCCTCTTGTCTCTCAACACCTGTTTCTGGCCCCCTCTTTCACGCCACCTCTTTCACGACCACTGTTTCATGCGCCCTGTTTCTGGCCCCCTGTTTGTTACTGACTAATTCTGGCCCCCTGTTTTGCGCCGCCTCTTTCACACCGCCTGTTTCACGCCACCTGTTTCACGCCAGCTGTTTCACGCCCCCTGTTTTGCGCACGCTGTTTCACGCACGCTGTTGCTGGCACCCTGTTGCTGGTCCCCTGTTTCTGGCACCCTGATTCGCTCCCCTTGTGTCAAGCCCGCTGTTTCACGCCCCCTGTTTCACGCCCCCTGTTTCATGCACCCTGTTTCATGCACCCTGTTTCATGCACCCTGTTTCCGGCTGCCTGTTTCTGGCCCGCTGTTTCTTGCCCCCTGTTTCTTGCCCCCTGTTTCGGCCCCCTGTTTCTGGACCCCTGTTTCTGGCACCCTGTTTCTGGCTCCCTGTTTCGCGCCCCTGTTATTGGCCCCCTGTTTCCGGCCCGCTGTTTCAGGCCCCCTGTTTCAGGCCCGCTGTTTCAGGACCCCTGTTTCAGGCCCACTGTTTTAGGCCCCCTGTTTCATGGCCCCTCTGTCACGACCCTTGTTTCACGGCCCCTGTTTCACCCCGCCTGTTTCAGGCCCCCTGTTTCTGGCCCCCGGTTTCTCGCCCCCTGTTTCTGGCCCCCTGTTTCTGGCTCCCTGTTTCTGGCCCCCTGTTTCTGGCCCCCTGTTTCACGCCCCCTGTTTCTGGCCCCCTGTTTCATGCCCCCTGTTTCTCGCCCCCTGTTTCACGCCCCCTGTTTCATGCCCCCTGTTTCACGCCCCCTGTTTCACGCCCCCTGTTTCACGCCCCCTGTTTCACGCCCCCTGTTTCACACCCCCTGTTTGGCCCCCTGTTTCACGCCCCCTGTTTCTGGCCCCCTGTTCTCACCCCCTCTTTCACGCCCCTGTTTCGTTCCCCTGTTGCACACCCCCTGTTTCACGCCCCCTGATTCACGCCCCCTGTTTCTCGGCCCCCTGTTTCTGGCCCCCTGTCTGCCACCCTTTTTCTGCGACCCTGTTTCTGCCCCTGTTTCACGCCCCCATTCATGCCTCTTGTTTCACGCCCCTGTTCACGCCCCCTGTTTCACGCCCCGTGTTTGACGCCGCTGTTCACACCCTGTTTCACGCCCCTGTTTCACGTCCCCGTTTCACGCCCCTGTTTCTGGCCCCTGTTTCTGCCTCCCTGTTTCTGCCCCTCTGTTTCTTTCTACCCTCCTGTTCTGGCCCCCTGTTTCAGGCCCCGTGTTCCACGCCCCCTGTTTCACGCCCCCTGTTTCGGCCCCTGTTTCCGCCCCTGTTTCACGCTCCCTGTTTCTGGCCCCCTGTTTCTGCCCCTCTGTTTCTACCCTCCTGTTTCTGGCCCCCTGTTTCAGGTCCCCTGTTTCACGCCCCCTGTTTCACGTCCCCTGTTTCACGTACCCTGTTTCTGGCCCACTATTTCTGGCACCCTGTTTTACGCCCATTGTTTCATGCACCGTGTTTCTGGCCCACTGTTTCTGGCACCCTGTTTTACGCCCACGGTTTCACGCCCCCTGTTTCACTCCACCTATTTCATGCTCCCTGTTTCTGGCCCCCTGTTTCACGCACTCTGTTTCTGGCCCCCTGTTTCTGGCCCCTTGTTTCACGCCCCCTGTTTCACGCCCCCTGTTTCTGGCCCCCTGTTTCGCCCCTGTTTCGCGACCCCTGATTCGCGACCTGTGTTTCACCCTGCCAGTTTCACGCCCCCTATGTCTGGCACCCTGTTTCGCACCCCCTGTTTTGTGCCCCGTGTTTCACGCCCCCTGTTTCTTGTACCCTGTTTCACGCCCCCTGTTTCTGGTCCCTTGTTTCACGCCCTCTGTTTCACGCCCCCTGTTTCACGCCCCCTGTTTCGCGCCCCCTGTTTCGCGACCCCTGATTCGCGACCTGTGCTCCACCCTACCAGTTTCACGCCCCCTATGTCTGGTACCCTGTTTCGCGCCCCGTGTTTCACGCCCCCTGTTTCACGCCCCCTATTTCACATCCGCTGTTTCACGTCCGCTGTTTCATGCCCCCTGTTTCACGCAACCTGTTTCACGCCCCCTGTTTCTGGCCCACTGTCTCATGCCCCATGAATCTGGCCCCCTGTTTCAAGCCCCCTGTTTCAAGCCCCCTGTTTCATGCCTCCTGTTTCACGCCCCTGTTTCTCGCCCCTGTTTCACGCCCCCTGTTCAGGCCCCTGTTCACCCCCCTGTTTCACACCACCTTTTTCACGCCCCCTGTTTCACACACCCCCTGTTTCACGCTCATGTTTCACGCCCCCTGTTTCACGCCCCCTTTCGGCCCGTTTCGCCCCTGTTTCACGCCCCCTGTTTCACGCCCCCTGTTTCACGCCACCTGTTTCCCACGTCTCTGTTTCACGCCCCCCTGTTTCGGCCCCGTTTCTGGCCCTGTTTCACGCCCCTGTACGCCCTGTTTCTGGCACCCTGTTTCTGCCCCTGTTTCTGGCCTCGTTTTAGCCCCCTGTTTCAGGCCCCCTGTTTCAGGCCCCCTGTTTCACGCCCCCTGTTTCTCGCCCCCTGTTTCACGCCCCCTGTTTCACGCCCCCTGTTTCACGCCCCCTGTTTCACACCACCTTTTTCACGCCCCCTGTTTCACATCCCCTGTTTCACGCCCCCTGTTTCATGCCCCCTGTTTCACCGTGCCTGTTTCAGGCACCCTGTTTCTTGCCCTCTGTTTCACGCACTCTGTTTCTGGCCCTGGTTTCTGGCTCCCTGTTTCTCGCCCCCAGTTTCTGGCCGCCTGATACTCGCGCAGTGTTTCTGTCCCCATGTTTCTGGTCCCCCGTTTCTGTCCCCCTGTTTCTGGCCCCCTGTTTCAGGCCCCCTGTTTCACGCTCCCTGTTTCACGCCCCCGTTTCACGCCCCCATTTCACACCCCCTATTTCATGCCCCTGTTTCACGCCCCCTGTTTCCGCCCCCTGTTTCTGTCCCCTGTTTCTGTCCCCCTGTTTCTGTCCTCCTGTATCTGGCCACCTGTTTCTGGCCTCCTGTTTCACGCCCCCTGTTTGACGCTTACTGTTTCTGGCCCTGTTTCACATCCCCTGTTTCACACCCTCTCTTTCATGCCAACTGTTTCACGACCCCTGTTTTATGCCTCCTGTTTCTGGCCCCCTGTTTCTGCCCCCCTGTTTCTGGCCCCCTGTTTCACGCCCCCTGTTTCACGCCCCTGTTTCACGCCCCCGCTTCACGCCCCCTGTTTACGCCCCTGTTTCAGCCCCCTTTTCAACCCCCTGCTTCTGCCCCCCGTTTCGCCCCCCTCTGTTTCACCCTCCCTGTTTCACGCCCCCTGTTTCACGCCCCCTGTTTCTCGCCCCCTGTTTCTCGCCCCCTGTTTCTCGCCCCCTGTTTCTTGCGCCCTGCTTCACGCCCCTGGCTTCACATCCTCTGTTTCATGTCCTCTGTTTCACGTCCTCTGTTTCATGTCCTCTGTTTCACACCTTCTGTTTCACGGTCCCTGTTACAGGCTCCCTGTTTCACCCTGCGTTTATCGTGCCCCCTGTTTCATGCCCCGTGTTTCACACCCTCCGTTTAACGCCCCTTGTTTCTGGCCCACTGTTTCAAGCTCCCTGGTTCATCTTGCGTGTTTCACGCCCCCTGTTTCACGCCCCCAGTTCCACGCTCCCTGTTTTACCCTGTGTGTTTCACGCCCCCCGTTTCAGGCCCCCAGTTTCTTGCCCCCTGTTTCTGGCCTCTTTTTCTGGCCCCCTTTTTCTGTCCCCCTGTTTCACGCTCCCTGTTTCACGCCCCCTGTTTCACGCCCCCTGTTTCACGCCCCCTGTTTCATGCCTTCTGTTTCACGCCCCCTATTTCTGGCCCCATGTTTCTGGCTCCCTGTTTCACGCCGCATGTTTCACTCCGCCTGTTTCACGCCCCCTGATTCACACTCCCTGATTCACGAACCCCTGTTTCAAACCCCCTGTTTCACGCCCCGTTTCACGCCCCCTGTTCACGCCCCCGTTTCACGCCCCCTGTTTCACGTCCCCTGTTTCACGCCCCTGTTTCACCACCCAGTTCCATGCCCCCTGTTTCACGCCTCCTGTTTCACGCCCCCTGTTTCATGCCACCTGTTTCACGTCCCCTGTTTCACTCCACCTGTTTCACGCCACCTGTTTCACGCCACCTGATCCTGAAAACCTGTTTCAGGCCTCCTGTTTCAGGCTCCCTGTCTCAGGTTTCCTGTTTCACGCCCCCTGTTTCACGCCCCCCGTTTCAGGCTCCCTGTTTCACCCAACTTGTTTAACGCCACCTGTTTAACGCTCCCTGTTTCTGGCCCCTGGTTTCGTGTGCATTGTTTCGCACAACCTGTTTTGTGCCCCCTGTATCACGCCCCCAGTTTCATGCCCCCTGTTTCGCCCAGCCTGTTTCGGGCGCCCTGTCTCTCATCCCTGTTTCTGGCCCCCTGATTCACGCCCCCTGATTCACACCACCTCTTTCACACCCCATACCCCCCCTCATTCACACCCCCTATTTCTGGACCGCTGATTCACGCCCAGTGTTTCACACCCTCTATTTCACGGCCCCTGTTTCACGACCCCTGTTTCACGTTCTCTGTTTCACGCCCCATGTTTCACACCCCATGTTTCTGGCCCACTGTTTCTGTCCCCCTTTTTATGGCCCTCTGTTCCTGGCCTCCTGTTCCTGGCCCCCTGTTTCACGCCCCCTGTTTCTGGCACCCTGTTTCACCCCAACGGTTTCACACCCCCTGTTTCACCCACCTATTTCAAGCCCCCTGTGTCTAGCCCCCTGTTTCACGCAGTCTGTTTCTTCCCCCTTGTTTCAGGCCCCCTGTTTCATGCCCCCTGTTTCACACCCCCTGTTTCATGCCCACAGTTTCACGCCCCGAGTTTCACCCCGCCTGTTACAGGCACCCTCTTTCTGGCCCCCTGTTTTATGCAGTCTGTTTCTGGCCCCCTGTTTCTGGCCCTCTGTTTCTGGCCTCCTGCTTCAAGCCCTCTGTTTCATGCCCCCTGTTTTAGCCCCCCTGTTTTAGGCCCATTGATTCAGGCCCCCTGTTTCAGACCCCTTGTTTCACGCCCCCTGTTTCACGCCCCCTGTTTCACGCCCCCTGTTTCACGCACCTTGTTTCTGGTGCCCTGTTCAAACCCCTCTTTAACGCCCCATGTTTCGCGCCCCCTGTTTCGCGCCCCCTCTTTCTGGCCCCCTCTTTCTGGCCAGTCATTCTGGACCCCTGTTTCAGGCCCCTGGTTTCACGCAGCCTTTTTCATGTTCCCTGTTTCATGCCCCCCATTTCAGGCTCCACGTTTCACGCCCCAAGTTTCACACCCCCTGTTCCACGCCCCCTGTTTCTTGCTCCCTGTTTCATGCGCCCTGTTTCACGCCCCCTGTTTCTCCCCGCCTGTTTCACGCCCCGTGTTTCATGCCCCGTTTTTCATGGCCCCTGTTTCACGCCCCCTGTTTCACGCCCCCTGTTTCACGCCCCCTGTTTCACGCCCCCTGTTTCACGCCCCGTGTTTCATACGCTGTTAATCATGCCCCCTGTTTCTGGCCCCCTGTTTCTGGCCCTGTGTATCATGTCCCCTGTTTCTGGCCCCCTGTTTCTGGCCCTGTGTATCATGCCCCATGTTTCACGCCCCCTGTATCACGCCTCCTGTTTCACGCCCCTGTTTCACATGCCCTGTTTCATGCGCCCTGTTTCTGGCCCCCTGTTTCTGGCACACTGTTTCTGGCCCCCTGATTCACGGCCCCTGTTTCACCCCGCCTGTTTCACCACCCTTGTTTCATGCCTCCTTTTTCACGCCCCCTGTTTTGCTCCCCCTGTTTCAAGACCCCTGATTCACGCCCTCTGGTTCTCCCCGCCTGTTTCACGCCACGTGTTTCACCCCGCCGGTTTCTGGCCCACTGTTTCTGTCCACCTGTTTCTGGCCACCTGTTTCTGGCCACCTGTTTCCTGCCCCCTGTTTCTGGCCCCCCTGATTTCCGGCCCCCTCTTTCCGGCCCCCTGTTTTGCGCCCCCTGTTTTGTGCCCCCTGTTTCTGGCCCCCTTTTTCACACCCCCTTTTTCATGCCCCCTATTTATGGCCCCCTGTTTATAGCCCCCTGTTTCTATCCCCCTGTTTCTCTACCCCTGTTTCTGTCACCATGTTTCTGCCCCCCTATTTCCGGCCCCTGTTTCTGGCCCCCTGTTTCAACCCACCTGTTTCTGGTGCCCTGTTTCTGGCCCCCTGTTTCACACCCAACGTTTCACGCCCCCTGTTTCCCGCCACCTCTTTCAAAATGCCTGTTTCTGGCCCTCTGTTTCGGGCCCCCTGTTTCGTGCCACCGGTTTCAGTCCCCCTGTTTCACTCCCCCTGTTTCACTCCCCGTGTTTCACGCCCCGTGTTTCACGCCCCCTGTTTCACATCCCCTGTTTCACGCCCAGTTTCACACCCCGAGTTTCACCCCACCTGTTACAGGCACCCTCTTTCTCACCCCCTGTTTGACTCAGTCTGTTTCTGGCCCTCTGTTTCTGGCCCCCTGTTTCTGGCCCCCTCTTTCACACCCCGTGTTTCTCCCCGTCTGTTTCACGCCCTGTTATTCACGCCCTCTGTTTCACGCCCTCTGTTTCACGCCCCCTGTTTCACGCCCCCTGTTTCACACCCCATGCTTCACGCCCCCTGTTTCACGGCCCTTGTTTCAGGCATCTGATTCATGCCCTCTGTTTGACCCTGCCTGTATCACGCCCCCTGTTTCAGGCCCCCTGTTTCAAGACTCCTCTTTCACGCCCCCTGTTCCACGCCCCCTGTTTCACGCTCCCTGTATCTTGCCTCCTCTTTCACCCAACCTGTTTCATGCCCCTTGTTTCTTGCCCCCTATTTCTGGCCCCCTGTTTCTGGCCCCTTGATTCACGCCCCCTGTTTTGCGCCCACTGTTTCGTGCCCCCTGTTTCACGCCCCCTGTTTCACACACTCTGTTTCTTCCACCTTGTTTCAGGCACCCTGTTTCTGGCCCCCTGTTTCACGCCCCGTGTTTCACGCCCCGAGTTTCACCCCGCCTGTTTCAGGGACCCTCTTTCTGGCCCCCTGTTTCACGCTGTCTGTTGCTGGTCCCCTGTTTCTGGCCTTCTGTTTCTGGCCTCCTGCTTCAAGCCCTCTGTTTCATGCCCCCTATTTTAGGCCCCCTGTTTCAGGCCCCCTGTCTCAAACCCCTTCTTTCATGGCCCCTGTTTCACACTCCAGTTTTCATGCTCCCTGTATCACGCCCCCTGTTTCAAAACTCCTGTTTCACCCCTCCAGTTTCACGCCCCCCGTTTCAAGACCCCTGTTTCACGCCCCCTGTTTCACGCCCCCTGTATCACGCTCCCTGTATCAGGCCTCCTCTTTCACCCCACCTGTTTCATGCTCCTTGCTTCTGGCCCCCTGTTTCTGGCCCCCTGTTTCTAGCCCCCAGTTTCACTCCCCCTGTTTCACCCCCCCGTTTCACCCCCACTGTTTCACCCTCGCTGTTTCACGCCCCCTGTTTCGTGCCCTCTGTTTCAAGCCCCCTGTTTCACGCCCCCTGTTTCACGCCCCCTGTTTCACGCCCCCTGTTTCTGGCCCCCTGTTTCCGCCCCCTGTTTCACGCCCCCTGTTTCTGGCCCCCTGTTTCTGGCCCCCTGTGTCTGGCCACCTGTTTCATGCCCCCTGTTTCACACTCACTGTTTCTGGCCCCGTTTCATGCCCTCTGTTTCACGCCCCCTCTTTCACGCACCCTGTTTCACGCCTCCAGTTTCTGGCCCCCTGTTTCACACCTCCAGTTTCTGGCCCCCTGTTTCACACCTCCTGTTTCTGGCCCCCTGTTTCATGCCCCCTTTTTCACGCCCCCTGTTTCACGCCCCCTGTTTCATGCGCCCTGTTTCAGGCTCACTTTTTCACCCCACCTGTTTCACGCCCCCTGTTTCAGGCTCCCTGTTTCAGGCCCCCTGTTTCACGCCCCCTGTTTCACGCCCCCTGTTTCACTCCCCTGTTTCACTCCCCCTGTTTCACTCCCCTCTGTTGTGCCCCTGTTTCGCGCCCCTATTTGGCGCCCCCTGTTTCATGCCCCCTGTTTCACGCCCCCTGTTTCTTGCCCCCTGTTTCACGCCCCCTCTTTCACGCCCCCTGTTTCACGCCCCCTGTTTCAGGCCCCCTGTTTCACGACCCCTTTTTATGCCCCCTCGTTTCTCGCCCCCTGTTTCACGCCCCCTGTTTCACGCCCCCTGTTTCACGCCCCCTTTTTACTCCCCTGTTTCAGGCTCCCTGTTTCACCCCTGTTTCACGCCCCCTGTTTCGCGCCCCTTGTTCCTGCCCCCTGTTTTGCGCCCCCTGTTTCTCGCCCACTGTTTCTCGCCCCCATTTCACGACCCCTGTTTCTCACCCTGTTTCTTGCCCCCTGTTTCACGCCCCCTGTTTCACACCCCCTGTTTCACGCCCCCTGTTTCTGGCCCCGGGTTTCACGCCCCTGTTTTTGGCCCCCTGATTCTGGCCCCCTGATTCTGGCCCCCTGTTTCTGTCCACATGTTTGTGGCCCACTGTTTCATGCCCACTGTTTCACACCCACTATTTTACCCCGCCTATTTCCAGCCCCCTGTTTCACCCACTCTGTTTCCCCCTGTTTCTGGCCCCCTGTTTCTTGACCCCTGACTCTGGAACACTGATTCTGGCCATATGTTTCACGCCCCCCGTTTCAGGCCCTTTGTTTCACGCCCCCTGTTTCACGCCCCCTGTTTCAGGCCCCCTGTTTCAAGCCCCCTGTTTCTGGCCCCCTGTTCCTGGCCCCCTGTTTCAGGCCCCCTGTTTCAGGCCCCCTCTTTCAGGCCCCCCTTTTCAGGCCCCCTGTTTCAGGCCCCCTGATTCTGGCACCCTGTTTCTGTCCACCTGTTTGTGGCCCGCTGTTTCACGCCCACTGTTTCACCCCTAACATTTCACCCCACCTATTTCCAGCCCCCTCTTTCACCCACTCTGTTTCAGCCCCCCTGTTTCTGGCCCCCTGCTTCTTGACCCCTGACACTGCAGCACTGATTCTGGCCATATGTTTCACGCCCCCTGTTTCACGCCCCCTCTTTCACACCCCCTCTTTCACGCCCCCTGTTTCAATCCCCCCTGTTTCACGCCCCCCATTTCACGCCCCCCATTTCACGCCACCCCGTTTCACACCCCCCGTTTCATGCCCCCCGTTTCACGCCCCCTGTTTCACGCTCCCTGTTTCACCCCCACTGTTTCACGCCCCCTGTTTCACGCCCCCTGTTTCATGCCACCTGATTCACAACACCTCTTTCACCCTACCTGTTTCACACCCCCTATGTCTGGCGCCCTGTTTCGTGCTCCATGTTTCACGCCCCCTGTTTCACGCCCCCTGTTTCACGCAACCTGTTTCACACCCCCTGCTTCTGGCCCCGTGTTTCACGCCCCATGTATCTGGCCCCCTGTATCTGGCCCCCTGTATCTGGCCCCTGTTCTGGCCCCCTGTTTCCGGCCCCCTGATTCACGCCCCCTGTTTCACGCCCCCTGTTTCTGGCCACCTCTTTCAGCCCCCTGTTTCTGGCCCCCTGTTTCAGGCTCCCTGTTTGCGGCCCCCTGTCTTTGGTCCCCTGATTCTGGCCCCCTGTTTCTGTCAACCTGTTTGTGGCCCGCTGTTTCATGCCCACTGTTTCACACCCAATATTTCAACCCGCCTATTTCCAGCCCCCTCTTTCACCCACTCTGTTTCGGCCCCCCTGTTTCTGGCCCCCTGCTTCTTGACCCCTGACTCTGCAGCACTGATTCTGGCCATATGTTTCACGCCCACTCTTTCACGCCCCCTGTTTCACGCCCCCTGTTTCACGTCCCCTGTTTCACGCCCCCTGTTTCACGCACCCCGTTTCACGCCCCCCGTTTCACGCCCAATGTTTAACTCCCCCTATTTCACTCCCCCTGTTTCACGCCCCCTGTTTCACGCCTCCTGTTTCACGGCCCCTGTTTCGTGCTCCCTGTTTCAGGCTCCCTGTTTGCGGCTCTTGTTTCACACCACCTGTTTCACGCCCCCTCTTTCACGTCCACTGTTTCTGGCCCCCTGTTTCTGGCTCCCAGTTTCTGGCCCCCCATTTCTGGCTCCCTGTTTCTGGCCCCCCGGTTCATGCCCCCTGTTTCACGCCCAATGTTTCACGCTCCCTGTTTCGCGCCCCTTGTTTCGCGCGCCCTGCCCCTCGACCCCTGTTTCTGGCCCCCTGTGTCACGCCCCCTGTTTCTCGCGCCTTGTTTCTGTCCCGCTGTTTCTCACTGCCTGTTTCTGGCCCCCTGTTTCTGTTCCCCTGTTTCTATCCCCCTGTATCACGCCCCCTGTTTCACACCACCTTTTTCACGCCCTCTGTTTCACGCCCTCTGTTTCACACGCCCTGTTTCTGGCCCCCCTGTATCGCGCCCCCTCTTTCACGCCCCCCAGTTTCAACCCGCCTCCTTCTGCCCCCCTGTTTTTGGCCCCCTGTTTCAGGCCCCCTGCTTTTGGCCCCCTGTTTCATGCCACCTGTTTCACGCACCCTCTATCACGCCCCCTGTTTCACGCCTCCTGTTTCACGCCCCCTGTTTCAAGCCCCTGTTTCACGCCCCCTGTTTCTGGCTCCCTGTTTCAGGCTCCCTGATTCACCCTGCGTGTGTCACGTCTCCTGTTTCTGGCCCCCTGTTTCTGGCCCAGTGTTTCTGGCTCCCAGTTTCTGTCCCCCTCTTTCTTGCCCCCAGTTTAATGCCCCCTGTTTCACGCCCCCTGTTTCATGGCGCCTGTTTCGCGCCCCCTGCCTCTCAACCCCTGTTTCTGGCCCACTCATTCATGCCCCCTCTTTCACGACCTCTGTTTCATTCACCCTGTTTCTGGCCCCCTGTTTCTGGCTCTCTGTTCCTGGCCCCCTGTTTCACGCCCCCTGTTTCACGCGCCTTGTGTCTGGCCCACTCTTTCACACCCCCTGTTTCTGTCCCCCTGTTTCTGGGCCCCTGTTTCACGCCACCTGATTCCCCCCCCTGTTTCAAGCCTGCTGTTTCACGCCCCCTGTTTCACGCCATCTGTTTCACGCTCCCTGTTTCACGCCCCCTCTTTCATGCCCCCTGTTTCAAGCCCCCTGTTTCACGCCCTCTGTTTCATGCCCTCTGTTTCACATCCCCGTTTCGCACCCCATGCCCCATGCCCCCTGTTTCACGAGCCACGATTCACGTCCCCTGTTTCACGCCTCCTGTTTCACGCTCCCTGTTTCAGGCCCCCTGTTTTGCACCCACTGTTTCATGCCCCATATTTCATGCCCCCTGTTTCTCTCCACCTGTTTAACGTACCCTGTTTCATGCCCCCTGTTTCTGGCCCCTTATTTCATGCACTCTGTTTCTGGCCCCCTGTTTCTGGCCCTTGTTTCTGGCCCCTTGTTTCTGGCCCCCTGTTTCCCGCCCCCTGTTTCACGCCCCCTATGTCTGGCACCCTGTTTCGTGCTCCATGTTTCATGCCCCCTGTTTCACGCAACCTGTTACACGCCCCCTGCTTCTGGCCCCGTGTTTCACGCCCCATGTATCTGGCCCCCTGTATCTGGCCCCCTGTTTCTGGCCCCCTGTATCTAGCCCCCTGTATCTGGCCCCTGTTTCTGGCCCCCTGTTTCTGGCCCCCTGATTCACACCCCCTGTTTCACGCCCCCTGTTTCTGGCCACCTCTTTCAGCCCCCCTGTTTCTGGCCCCCTGTTTCAGGATCCCTGTTTCACGACCCTTATTTCACGCCCTCTGTTTCACGCCCCCTGCTTCTTGCCCGCTTTTTCACGCATCCTGTTTGTGGCTCCCTGTTTCACGACCCCTGTTTCACGCCCCTTGTTTCACGCCCCCTGTTTCTTGCCGGCTGTTTCATGCATCCTGTTTGTGGCCTGTGTTTCTGGCCCCATGCTTCTGGCCGCCTGTTTCTGGCCCCCTGCTTCACGCCCCCTGTTTTGCGCCCCGTTTCACACCCCCTGTTTCAGGCCCTCTGTTTCGTGCCCACTGTTTCACGCCCCCTGTTTCACGCCCCCGTTACCCTCCCCGTGTTTCACTCCCCCTGTTTCACGCCTTCTGCTTCACGCCCCCTGTTTCTGGCCCCGTGTTTTACACCCCCTGTCTCTGGCACCATGTATCTGGCCCACAGTTTCTGGCCCCCTCTTGCTGGCCCCTGTTTCAGGCCCCCTGTTTCATGCTCCCTGTTTCACGCTCACAGTTTTGCACCCCCTGAATTGCGCCCCCTGTTCCATGCCCCCTTTTTCAGGCTCACTGTTTCACGACCCCTGTTTCATGCACCCTGTTTCAGTCACCCTGTTTCACCACGCTTTTTTAACGCCCCCTGTTTCACACCCCCTGTTTCTTGCCCCCTGTTTCCTCCCACCTGTTTCACACCCACTGTTTCACATACCCTGTTTCACTCCCCCTGTTTCTGCCCCCTGTTTCTTGCCCCCTGTTTCCTACCACCTGTTTCACACCCACTGTTTCACATCCCCTGTTTCTTCCCCCCTGTTTCTGGCCCGCTGCTTCTGGCCCCCTGTTTCTGGCCTCCTGTTTGTGGCCCCCTGTTTCACACCCCCTGTTTCACGCCCCCTGTTTCACACCCCCTGTTCCTCGCTCCCTATTTTCACGACCCTGTTTCATGCCTCCCGTTTCTTGCCCTGTTTTGGCCCCCCTGTTTCACGCGTCCTGTTTCAGGCTCACTTTTCACCCCACCTGTTTCACGCCCCCTGTTTCACACCCCTTGTTTCATGCCCGATGTTTCAGACCCCCTGTTTCACGCCTACTGTTTTACGATCCCTGTTTCACGCCCCTGTTTCAGGCTCCCTGTTTCAGGCTCCCTGTTTCACGCCCCCTGTTACTTGGTCCATGTTTCACTCCCCCTCTTTCACTCCCCCTATTTCATTCCCCCTCAGTTGTGCCCCCTCATTCGCGCCCCCTATTTGGCGCCCCCTGTTTCACGCCCCTTGTTTCACGCTCTCTGTTTCATGTGCCCCCCTGTTTCAACGCCCCCTTTTTCCACCAGGCCCGCCTGTTCACCCCCCTGTTTCTGTCCCCTTTTCCTGGCCCCCTTTTCCTGGCCCCCTATTTCGTGCCCCCGTTTCGTGCCCCCTGTTTCGTGCCCCCTGTTTCACGCCCCCTGCTTCACACCCCCTGTTGCTCGCTCCCTATTTCACGCCCCCTGTTTCATGCTCCCTGTTTCTTGCCCCCTGTTTCTGGCCCCCTTTTTCACGCCCCCTGTTTCACGCATCCTGTTTCGTGCCCCCTGTTTCAGGCTCACTTTTTCACCCCGCCTGTTTCACGCCCCCTGTTTTGGGCTCCCTGTTTCAGTCTCCCTGTTTCACGACCCCTGTTACTCGCTCCCTGTTTCACTCAGCCTGTTTCACTCCCCCTGTTTCACTCCCACTCTGTTGTGCCCCTGTTTCGCGCCCCTATTTGGCGCCCCTTGTTCCATGCCCCCTGTTTCTGGCCCCCTGTTTCTGGCCCCCTGTTTCACGCCCCCTGTTTCACGTCCCCTGTTTCATGTCCCCTGTTTCAGGCCCTTTGTTTCACGACCCCTTTTTTTTCAGTTTCATGCCCCCTGTTTCTGGGCCCCTTTTTCACGCCCCCTGTTTCACGCATCCTGTTTCGTGCCCCCTGTTTCAGGCTCACTTTTTCACCCCGCCTGTTTCACGCCCCCTGTTCTGGGCTCCCTGTTTCAGTCTCCCTGTTTCACGACCCCTGTTACTCGCTCCCTGTTTCACTCAGCCTGTTTCACTCCCCCTGTTTCACTCCCACTCTGTTGTGCCCCTGTTTCGCGCCCCTATTTGGCGCCCCTTGTTCCATGCCCCCTGTTTCTGGCCCCCTGTTTCTGGCCCCCTGTTTCACACCCCCTGTTTCACGTCCCCTGTTTCACGTCCCCTGTTTCAGGCCCTTTGTTTCACGACCCCTTTTTATTCACCCTCGGTTTCTCGCCCCCTGCTGCAAGCCCCCTTTTTCACGCCCCCTGTTTCACGCCCCCTTTTTTACTCACCGCATGTTTCAGGCTCCCTGTTTCACCCAGCTTGTTTCACGCCCCCTGTTTTGCGCCCCTTGTTCCTGTCCCCCTGTTTTGCTCCCCCTGTATCTCGTCCACTGTATCTCGCCCCCACTTTCACCCAGACTCGGGCCGCCTGTCTCTCACCGCGTTTCTGGCCCCCTGTTTCACGCCCCCTCTTTCACATCCCCTCTTTCACAACCCCTGTTTCTGGCCCCCTGTTTCTGGCCCTGGGTTTCACGCCCCTGTTTTTGGCCCCCTGATTCTGGCCCCCTGATTCTGGCCCCCTGTTTCTGTCCACATGTTTGTGGCCCGCTGTTTCATGCCCACTGTTTCACACCCACTATTTTACCCCGCCTATTTCCAGCCCCCTGTTTCACCCACTCTGTTTCTGCCGCCCTGTTTCTGGCCCCCTGTTTCTTGACCCCTGACTCTGGAACACTGATTCTGGCCATATGTTTCACGCCCCCCGTTTCAGGCCCTTTGTTTCACGCCCCCTGTTTCACGCCCCCTGTTTCAGGCCCCCTGTTTCAAGCCCCCTGTTTCTGGCCCCCTGTTCCTGGCCCCCTGTTTCAGGCCCCCTGTTTCAGGCCCCCTCTTTCAGGCCCCCCTTTTCAGGCCCCCTGTTTCAGGCCCCCTGATTCTGGCACCCTGTTTCTGTCCACCTGTTTGTGGCCCGCTGTTTCAGGCCCCCCTTTTTCAGGCCCCTGTTTCAGGCCCCCTGATTCTGGCACCCTGTTCTGTCCACCTGTTGTGGCCCCCGTTTCAAGCCCCCTGTTCCGGCCCCTGTTCCTGGCCCCTGTTTCTGGCCCCCTGTATCTGGCCCCTGTTCTGGCCCCCTGTTTCCGGCCCCCTGATTCACGCCCCCTGTTTCACGCCCCCTGTTTCTGGCCACCTCTTTCAGCCCCCTGTTTCTGGCCCCCTGTTTCAGGCTCCCTGTTTGCGGCCCCCTGTCTTTGGTCCCCTGTTTTTGGCCCCCTGTTTCACGACCCCTGTTTCACGCCCCTTGTTTCACGCCCCCTGTTTCTTGCCCGCTGTTTCATGCATCCTGTTTGTGGCCTGTGTTTCTGGCCCCCTGTTCCAGGCCCCCTGATTCTGGCCCCCTGTTTCTGTCAACCTGTTTGTGGCCCGCTGTTTCATGCCCACTGTTTCACACCCAATATTTCAACCCGCCTATTTCCAGCCCCCTCTTTCACCCACTCTGTTTCAGCCCCCCTGTTTCTGGCCCCCTGCTTCTTGACCCCTGACACTGCAGCACTGATTCTGGCCATATGTTTCACGCCCCCTGTTTCACGCCCCCTCTTTCACACCCCCTCTTTCACGCCCCCTGTTTCAATCCCCCCTGTTTCACGCCCCCCATTTCACGCCCCCCATTTCACGCCACCCCGTTTCACACCCCCCGTTTCATGCCCCCCGTTTCACGCCCCCTGTTTCACGCTCCCTGTTTCACCCCCACTGTTTCACGCCCCCTGTTTCACGCCCCCTGTTTCATGCCACCTGATTCACAACACCTCTTTCACCCTACCTGTTTCACACCCCCTATGTCTGGCGCCCTGTTTCGTGCTCCATGTTTCACGCCCCCTGTTTCACGCCCCCTGTTTCACGCAACCTGTTTCACACCCCCTGCTTCTGGCCCCGTGTTTCACGCCCCATGTATCTGGCCCCCTGTATCTGGCCCCCTGTATCTGGCCCCTGTTCTGGCCCCCTGTTTCCGGCCCCCTGATTCACGCCCCCTGTTTCACGCCCCCTGTTTCTGGCCACCTCTTTCAGCCCCCTGTTTCTGGCCCCCTGTTTCAGGCTCCCTGTTTGCGGCCCCCTGTCTTTGGTCCCCTGTTTTTGGCCCCCTGTTTCATGACCCCTGTTTCACGCCCCTTGTTTCACGCCCCCTGTTTCTTGCCCGCTGTTTCATGCATCCTGTTTGTGGCCTGTGTTTCTGGCCCCCTGTTCCAGGCCCCCTGATTCTGGCCCCCTGTTTCTGTCAACCTGTTTGTGGCCCGCTGTTTCATGCCCACTGTTTCACACCCAATATTTCAACCCGCCTATTTCCAGCCCCCTCTTTCACCCACTCTGTTTCGGCCCCCCTGTTTCTGGCCCCTTGCTTCTTGACCCCTGACTCTGCAGCACTGATTCTGGCCATATGTTTCACGCCCACTCTTTCACGCCCCCTGTTTCACGCCCCCTGTTTCACGTCCCCTGTTTCACGCCCCCTGTTTCACGCACCCCGTTTCACGCCCCCCGTTTCACGCCCAATGTTTAACTCCCCCTATTTCACTCCCCCTGTTTCACGCCCCCTGTTTCACGCCTCCTGTTTCACGGCCCCTGTTTCGTGCTCCCTGTTTCAGGCTCCCTGTTTGCGGCTCTTGTTTCACACCACCTGTTTCACGCCCCCTCTTTCACGTCCACTGTTTCTGGCCCCCTGTTTCTGGCTCCCAGTTTCTGGCCCCCCATTTCTGGCTCCCTGTTTCTGGCCCCCCGGTTCATGCCCCCTGTTTCACGCCCAATGTTTCACGCCCCCTGTGTCACGCCCCCTGTTTCTCGCGCCTTGTTTCTGTCCCGCTGTTTCTCACTGCCTGTTTCTGGCCCCCTGTTTCTGTTCCCCTGTTTCTATCCCCCTGTATCACGCCCCCTGTTTCACACCACCTTTTTCACGCCCTCTGTTTCACGCCCTCTGTTTCACACGCCCTGTTTCTGGCCCCCCTGTATCGCGCCCCCTCTTTCACGCCCCCCAGTTTCAACCCGCCTCCTTCTGCCCCCCTGTTTTTGGCCCCCTGTTTCAGGCCCCCTGCTTTTGGCCCCCTGTTTCATGCCACCTGTTTCACGCACCCTCTATCACGCCCCCTGTTTCACGCCTCCTGTTTCACGCCCCCTGTTTCAAGCCCCTGTTTCACGCCCCCTGTTTCTGGCTCCCTGTTTCAGGCTCCCTGATTCACCCTGCGTGTGTCACGTCTCCTGTTTCTGGCCCCCTGTTTCTGGCCCAGTGTTTCTGGCTCCCAGTTTCTGTCCCCCTCTTTCTGGCCCCCAGTTTAGTGCCCCCTGTTTCACGCCCCCTGTTTCACGGCGCCTGTTTCGCGCCCCCTGCCTCTCAACCCCTGTTTCTGGCCCACTCATTCATGCCCCCTCTTTCACGACCTCTGTTTCATTCACCCTGTTTCTGGCCCCCTGTTTCTGGCTCTCTGTTCCTGGCCTCCTGTTTCACGCCCCCTGTTTCACGCGCCTTGTGTCTGGCCCACTCTTTCACACCCCCTGTTTCTGTCCCCCTGTTTCTGGGCCCCTGTTTCACGCCACCTGATTCCCCCCCCTGTTTCAAGCCTGCTGTTTCACGCCCCCTGTTTCACGCCATCTGTTTCACGCTCCCTGTTTCACGCCCCCTCTTTCATGCCCCCTGTTTCAAGCCCCCTGTTTCACGCCCTCTGTTTCATGCCCTCTGTTTCACATCCCCGTTTCGCACCCCATGCCCCATGCCCCCTGTTTCACGAGCCACGATTCACGTCCCCTGTTTCACGCCTCCTGTTTCACGCTCCCTGTTTCAGGCCCCCTGTTTTGCACCCACTGTTTCATGCCCCATATTTCATGCCCCCTGTTTCTCTCCACCTGTTTAACGTACCCTGTTTCATGCCCCCTGTTTCTGGCCCCTTATTTCATGCACTCTGTTTCTGGCCCCCTGTTTCTGGCCCTTGTTTCTGGCCCCTTGTTTCTGGCCCCCTGTTTCCCGCCCCCTGTTTCACGCCCCCTATGTCTGGCGCCCTGTTTCGTGCTCCATGTTTCATGCCCCCTGTTTCACGCAACCTGTTACACGCCCCCTGCTTCTGGCCCCGTGTTTCACGCCCCATGTATCTGGCCCCCTGTATCTGGCCCCCTGTTTCTGGCCCCCTGTATCTAGCCCCCTGTATCTGGCCCCTGTTTCTGGCCCCCTGTTTCTGGCCCCCTGATTCACACCCCCTGTTTCACGCCCCCTGTTTCTGGCCACCTCTTTCAGCCCCCCTGTTTCTGGCCCCCTGTTTCAGGATCCCTGTTTCACGACCCTTATTTCACGCCCTCTGTTTCACGCCCCCTGCTTCTTGCCCGCTTTTTCACGCATCCTGTTTGTGGCTCCCTGTTTCACGACCCCTGTTTCACGCCCCTTGTTTCACGCCCCCTGTTTCTTGCCGGCTGTTTCATGCATCCTGTTTGTGGCCTGTGTTTCTGGCCCCATGCTTCTGGCCGCCTGTTTCTGGCCCCCTGCTTCACGCCCCCTGTTTTGCGCCCCGTTTCACACCCCCTGTTTCAGGCCCTCTGTTTCGTGCCCACTGTTTCACGCCCCCTGTTTCACGCCCCCGTTACCCTCCCCGTGTTTCACTCCCCCTGTTTCACGCCTTCTGCTTCACGCCCCCTGTTTCTGGCCCCGTGTTTTACACCCCCTGTCTCTGGCACCATGTATCTGGCCCACTGTTTCTGGCCCCCTGTTGCTGGCCCCTGTTTCAGGCCCCCTGTTTCATGCTCCCTGTTTCACGCTCACAGTTTTGCACCCCCTGAATTGCGCCCCCTGTTCCATGCCCCCTTTTTCAGGCTCACTGTTTCACGACCCCTGTTTCATGCACCCTGTTTCAGTCACCCTGTTTCACCACGCTTTTTTAACGCCCCCTGTTTCACACCCCCTGTTTCTTGCCCCCTGTTTCCTCCCACCTGTTTCACACCCACTGTTTCACATACCCTGTTTCACTCCCTCTGTTTCTGCCCCCTGTTTCTTGCCCCCTGTTTCCTACCACCTGTTTCACACCCACTGTTTCACATCCCCTGTTTCTTCCCCCCTGTTTCTGGCCCGCTGCTTCTGGCCCACTGTTTCTGGCCTCCTGTTTGTGGCCCCCTGTTTCACACCCTCTGTTTCACGCCCCCTGTTTCACACCCCCTGTTTCAAGTCCCATGTTCCATTCCCCATGTTTCACGAGCCCTGTTTCACATCCCCTTTTTCACGCCCCCTTTTTCACGCCCCCAGATTCTGGCCCCCTGTTTCATGCCCCCTGTTGCACGCCCCCTGATTCACACCACCTCTTTCACACCTGCTCTTTCACACCCCCTCTTTCACGCCCCCTTTTCTGGCCCGCTGTTTCACGCCCCCTTTTTCACGCCCCCTGTTTCATGCTCCCCTGTTTCACGCCCTCTGTTTCACGCCCAATGTTTCACGCCCAATGTTTAACTCCCCCTGTTTCACTCCCCCTGTTTCACGCCCCCTGTTTCACTCCCCCTGTTTCGTGCCCCTGTTTCGTGCCCCCTGTTTCAGGCTCCCTGTTTGCGGCCCCCTGTTTTTGGTCCCCTGTTTTTGGCCCCCTGTTTCACGCCACCTGTTTCACGCCCCCTCTTTCACGTCCACTGTTTCTGGCTCTCTATTTCTGGCCCCCAGTTTCTGGCCCTCCGTTTCTGGTCCCCTGATTCTGGCCCCCCGGTTCACGCCCCTGTTTCACGCCCAATGATTCACGCCCACTGTTTCGCGCCCCCTGTTTTGTGCGCCCTGCCTCTCGACCCCTGTTTCTGGCCCCCTGTTTCAGGCCCCCTGTGTCACGCACCCTGTTTCTCGCGCCTTGTTTCTGGCCCGCTGTTTCTCACCGCCTGTTTCTGACCCCCTGTTTCTGGCCCCCTGTTTCTGTCCCCCTGTTTCTATCCCCCTGTTTCACGTCCACTATCATCAAGCACCCTGTATCACGCCCCGTTTCACGCCACCTGTTTTCTCACGCCCCCTGTTTCATTTTTGTTACACCTTTTCACACCTTTTTTTTTTTTTCTTGTTTCAGCCCCCGGTTTCACTCCCCCTGTTCACACCCCAGTTTCAGACCCCTAGTTCACACCCATGTTTCAACCCGCCTCCTACTGCCCCCCTGTTTTGGCCCCTGTTTCAGGCCCCCTGTTCATGCCACCTGTTTCACACCCCTGTATTCCTGCCCCTGTTTCTTCACCCCCCTTCACGCCCCCCTGTTTCGTTCCCCTGTTGCACACCCCCTGTTTCCACACCCCTGTTTTACGCCCCCTGTTTCTAGAAACAGGGGGCGAGAAACAGGGGCGTGAAACAGTGGGCGTGAAACAGGGAGCGTGAAACAGGGGGCGTGAAACAGGGGGCTGAAACAGGGGGCCTGAAACAGGGGGCCAGAAACAGGGGGCAGAAACAGGGGGCCAGAACAGGGGGCCAGAACAGAGGGGTGAAACAGTGGGGTGAAACAGGGGGCCAGAAACAGGGGGCGTGAAACAGGGGGCGTGAAACAGGGGGCGTGAAACAGGGGGCGTGAAATAGGGGGCGTGAAACAAGGGACCAGAAACAGGGGGCATGAAACAGAGTGGCGTGAAACAGGGGGCCTGAAACAGGGGGCGTGAAACAGTGAGTGAAACAGGGGGCGTGAAACAGGGCGTGAAACCGGGGGCGTGAAACGGGGGGCGTGAAACAGGGGGCCAGAAACAGGGGGCCAGTAACAGGGGGTGTGAAACAGGTTGCGTGAAACAGGGGGCGTGAAACAGGGGGCGTGTAACAACGGACGTGAAACAGCGGATGTGAAACAGAGGGCGTGAAACAGGGGGCGTGAAACAACGGACGTGAAACAGCGGATGTGAAACAGGGGGCGTGAAACACGGGGCACAAAACAGGGGGTGCGAAACAGGGTGCCAGACATAGGGGGCGTGAAACTGGCAGGGTGAAACACAGGTCACGAATCAGGGGTCGCGAAACAGGGGGCCAGAAATAGGGAGCGTGAAACAGGGGGCGTGAAACAAGGGGCCAGAAACAGGGGGCCAGAAACAGAGTGCGTGAAACAGGGGGCCAGAAACAGGGAGCATGAAATAGGCGGAGTGAAACAAGGGGCGTGAAACCGTGGGCGTAAAACAGGGTGCCAGAAACAGTGGGCCAGAAACAGGGTACATGAAACCATGGGCGTAAAACAGGGTGCCAGAAACAGTGGGCCAGAAACAGGGTACGTGAAACAGGGTACGTGAAACAGGGGGCGTGAAACAGGGGGCGTGAAACAGGGGGCGTGAAACAGGGGGCGTGAAACAGGGGCATGAAACAGGGGGCGTGAAACAAGGGGCCAGAAACAGGGGGCCTGAAACAGTGGGCCTGAAACAGGGGGCCAGAAACAGCGTGCCTGAAACAGGCGGTGCGAAACAGGGTGCGTGAAACAGGGTGCGTGAAACAGAGGTCGTGAAACAGGGGGCACAAAACACGGGGCGTGAAAGAGGGGGTGAGAAACAGGGGGCAGGAAACAGGGGGCGTGAAACAGCATGCGTGAAACAGGGGGCGTGAAACAGGGGGCCTGAAACAGGGGGCCTGAAACAGGAGGCCAGAAACAGGAGGGTAGAAACAGAGGGGCAGAAACAGGGAGGCAGAGACAGGGGGCGTGAAACAGGGGGCGTGAAACAGGGGCCAGAAACAGGGGCCAGAAACAGGGGGCCAGAACAGGGCGTGAACACGGGGCGTGAAACAGGGGGCGTGAAACAGGGGCGTGAAACAGGGGCGTGAAACAGGGGCGTGAAACAGGAGCGTGAAACAGGGGGTGTGAAACAAGAGGCATGAAACAGGGGGCATGAAACAGGGGGCCAGAAACAGGGTGGCAGAAATTGGGTGCAGAAACAGGGGGCCAGAAACAGGGGGCGTGAAACAGGGGGTGTGCAACAGGGGACGAAACAGGGGCGTGAAAGAGGGGGTGAGAAACAGGGGGCAGGAACAGGGGGCGTGAAACAGGGGCCAGAAACAATGAGCGTGAAACAGGGGGCGCGAAACTGGGGGCGTGAAACAGGTTGTGTGAAACAGGGTGCGTGAAACAGTGACGTGAAACAGCGGACGTAAACAGGGGGCCGCGAAACAGGGGGCGTGAAACAGGGGGCGTGAAACAGGGGGCGTGAAACAAGGGGCCAGAAACAGGGGGCCAGAAACAGAGTGCGTGAAACAGGGGGCGTGAAACAGGGGGCAGAAACAGGGGCGTGAAACAGGGGGCGTGAAACAGGGGGCGTGAAACAGGGGGCGTGAAACAGGGGGCGTGAAACAGGGGGCGTGAAACACGGGGCACAAAACAGGGGGTGCGAAACAGGGTGCCGGACATAGGGGGCGTGAAACTGGCAGGATGAAACACAGGTCGCGAATCAGAGGTCGCGAAACAGGGTGCGCGAAACAGGGGGCCATAAACACGGGGCGTGAAACAAGGGGTGAGAAACAGGGTCAGGAAACAGGGGGCGTGAAACCGGGGGCCAGAATCAGGGGGCGTGAGACAGGGGCGTGAAACAGGTGTCTGAAACTGGGGCGTGAAACAGGGGGCCAAAACAGGGGGCGTGAAACAGGGGGCGTGAAACCGGGGATCCTGAAACAGGGGGCAGAAACAGGGGGCGTGAAACAGGGGGCGTGAAACAGGGGGCCAGAAACAGGGGGCCAGAAAGAGTGGGCCAGAAACAATGAGCGTGAAACAGGGGGCGCGAAACTGGGGGCGTGAAACAGGTCGTGTGAAACAGGGTGCGTGAAACAGCGGACATGAAACAGCGTACGTGAAACAGGGGGCGTGAAACAGGGGGCGTGAAACACGCGGCGCGAAACAGGGGGTGCGAAACAGGTTACAAAAATAGGAGGCGTTAAACTGGTATGGTGAAATACAGGTCGCGAATCAGCGGTCGCGAAACAGGGGGCGCGAAACAGGGGGCGTGAAACAGGGGGCGTGAATCAGGGGGTGTGAAACAAGGGACCAGAAACAGGGGGCCAGAAACAGTGGGCGTGAAACAGGTTGCGTGAAACAGGGGGCGTGTATCAACGGACGTGAAACAGCGGACGTGATACAGGGGGCGTGAAACAGGGGGCCAGAAACAGGGTACAAGACATAGGGGGCGTGAAACACGGGGCACAAAACAGGGGGTGCGAAACAGGGTGCCAGACATAGGGAGCGTGAAACTGGCAGGATGAAACACAGGTCACGAATCAGAGGTCGCGAAACAGGGGGCCAGAAATAGGGAGCGTGAAAGAGGGGGCGTGAAACAGGGGGCCAGAAACAGAGTGCGTGAAACAGGGGGCAAGA
Organism: Sphyrna mokarran; assembly: GCA_024679065.1. NCBI lineage: Eukaryota > Metazoa > Chordata > Chondrichthyes > Carcharhiniformes > Carcharhinidae > Sphyrna > Sphyrna mokarran. Next base: position 14,144 of record JAGIQG010000336.1, on the reverse strand, counting down.
AACAGGGAGCATGAAACATGGAGCGTGAAACAGGGGGCCAGAAACAGGGGGCCAGAAACAGGGGGCCAGAAACAGGGGGCCAGAAACAGGGAGCGTGAAACAGGGGGTGTGAAACAGGAGCATGAATCAGGGGGCGTTAAACAAGCTGGGTGAAACAGGGAGACTGAAACAGGGGACATGAAACAGTGAGCCTGAAACAGGGGGCGTGAAACAAGGGGCGTGAAACAGGGCCAGAAACAGGGGGCTGAAACAGTGGGCCTGAAACCGGGGTCCAGAAACAGCGTGCCTGAAACAGCGGTGTGAAACAGGGTGCGTGAAACAGGGTGCATGAAACAAGGGCGTGAAACAGGGGGCACAAAACACGGGCGTGAAGAGGGGGTGAGAAACAGGGGGCAGGAAAAAGGGGGCCTGAAACAGGGGGCCAGAAACAGGAGGGTAGAAACAGAGAGGCAGAAACAGGGGGGAAGACACAGGGGGTGAGAAACAGGGGGCAGGAAACAGGGGGCCTGAAACAGGGGGCCAGAAACAGGAGGGTAGAAACAGAGAGGCAGAAACAGGGGGCGTGAAACAGGGGGCCAGAAACAGGGTACAAGACATAGGGGGCGTGAAACACGGGGCACAAAACACGGGGTGAGAAACAGGGTGCCAGACAAAGGGGGCGTGAAACTGGCAGGATGAAACACAGGTCGCGAATCAGAGGTCGCGAAACAGGGGGCGCGAAACAGGGGGCCAGAAACAGGGGGCGTGAAACAAGGGGCCAGAAACAGGGGGCCAGAAACAGAGTGCGTGAAACAGGGGGGCCAGAACAGGGGGCCAGCAACAGGGGGCCAGAAAGAGTGGGCCAGAAACAATGAGCGTGAAACAGGGGGCGTGAAACAGGGAGCATGAATCAGGGGGCGTTAAACAAGCTGGGTGAAACAGGGAGACTGAAACAGGGGACGTGAAACAGTGAGCCTGAAACAGGGGGCGTGAAACAGGGGCGCGAAACCGGGGCGTGAAAGGGGGGCGTGAAACAGGGGCCAGAAACAGGGGCCAGTAACAGGGGGTGTGAAAAAGGTGCGTGAAACAGGGGGCTGAAACAGGGGGAGTGAAACAACGGACGTGAAACAGCGGATGTGAAACAGGGGCGTGAAACAGGGGGCGTGAAACAGGGGCGTGAAACAACGGACGTGAAACAGCGGGATGCGAAACAGGGGGCGTGAAACAGGGGGCGTGAAACACGGGGCACAAAACAAGGGGTGCGAAACAGGGTGCCAGATATAGGGGGCGTGAAACTGGCAGGATGAAACACAGGTCACGAATCAGGGGTCGCGAAACAGGGGGCCGAAATAGGAGCGTGAAACAGGGGGCGTGAAACAAGGGGCAAGAAACAGGGGCCGTGAAACAGGGGGCGTGAAACAGGGGGCGTGAAACAGAGGGCGTGAAACAGGGGGCCAGAAACAGGGGGCCAGAAACAGGGGGCCAGAAAGAGTGGGCCAGAAACAGGGTACAGAAACCATGAGCGTGAAACAGGGGGCGTGAAACAGGGGGCATCAAACACGGGGCGTGAAACAGGGGGCGTGAAACAGGGGGCGTGAAACAGGTAGCGTGAAACAGTGGGTGTGAAACAAGAGGCATGAAACAAGGGGCGTGAAACAGGGGGCCAGAAACAGGTTGGCAGAAACTGGGTGGCAGAAACAGAGGGCCAGAAACAGGGGGCCAGAAAGAGTGGGCCAGAAACAGGGTACAGAAACCATGAGCGTGAAACAGGGGGCGTGAAACAGGGGGCATCAAACACGGGGCGTGAAACAGGGGGCGTGAAACAGGGGGCGTGAAACGGAGCGTGAAACAGGGGGTGTGAAACAAGAGGCATGAAACAGGGGGCGTGAAACAGGGGGCCAGAAACAGGGTGGCAGAAACTGGGTGGCAGAAACAGGGGGCCTGAAACAGGGCGTAAAACAGGGGGCGTGAAACAGGGGGTGTGCAACAGGGGGAATGAAACAGGGGGCGTGAAAGGAGGGTTGAAACAGGGGGCAGGAAACAGGGGGCGTGAAACAGTGGGCCAGAAACAGGGGGCGTGAAACAGGGGGTGTGAAACAGGGGGCCAGAAACAGGGGGCCAGAAACAGGGGCCGAAAGAGTGGGCAGAACGGGTACAGAAACCATGAGCGTGAAACAGGGGGCGTGAAACAGGGGGCATCAAACACGGGCGTGAAACAGGGGGCGTGAAACAGGGGGCGTGAAACAGGGAGCGTGAAACAGGGGGTGTGAAACAAGAGGCATGAAACAGGGGGCGTGAAACAGGGGGCCAGAAACAGGGTGGCAGAAACTGGGTGGCAGAAACAGGGGGCCAGAAACAGGGGGCGTGAAACAGGGGGCGTGAAACAGGGGGTGTGCAACAGGGGGAACGAAACAGGGGGCGTGAAAGAGGGGGTGAGAAACAGGGGGCAGGAAACAGGGGGCGTGAAACAGGGGGCCAGAATCAGGGGGCGTGAGACAGGGGGCGTGAAACAGGTGTCGTGAAACAGGGGGCGTGAAACAGGGGGCGTGAAACAGGGGGCGTGAAACAGGGGCCAGAACAGGGGCGTGAAACAGGGGGCGTGAAACGGGGACGTGAAACAGGGCGCTGAAACAGCGGGCCAGAAACAGTGGGCAGAAACAGGGGCCAGAAACAGGGGGCGAAACAGGGGGACAGAAACAGGGGACAGAAGCAGGGGGCCAGAAACAGGGGTCGGGAATAGGGGGCAGAAACAGGGGGCATGAAACAGGGGGCGTGAAACAGGGGGTGTGAAACAGGGGGTGTGAAACCGGGGGCTTGAAACAGGGGGCGTGAAACAGGGGGCTTCAAACAGCGGGCCAGAAACAGGGCGCCAGAAACAGGGGGGCAGAAACAGGGGGCAGAAGCAGGGGGCCAGAAACAGGGGGCGTGAAATAGTGGGTGTGAAGCAGGGGGCGTGAAACAGGGGGCGAGAAACAGGGGGCCAGAAACAGGGGGCCAGAAACAAGGGTCAGAAACAGGGGGCCAGAAACTGCAGGCGCGAAAGAGGCGCCAGAAACAGTGGGTGGAAACAGAGGCCCGGAAACAGGGGGCCAGAAACAAGGGGCCAGAAACAGGTTGCGTGAAACAGGGTGCGTGAAACAGGGAGCGTGAAACAGGCGGGGTGAAAACGTGAGCCTTAAACAGGGGGCGTGAAACGGGGTGCGTGAAACAGGGGGCGCGAAACAGGGGTCGTGAAAGAGGGGGTGTGAAACAGGGGGCCTGAAACAGGGGGCCTGAAACAGGGGGCCAGAAACAGGAGGGCCAAAACAGGGGGGCAGAAACAGGGGGCCAGAAACAGGGGGCGTGAAACAGGGGGCGTGAAACAGGGGGCGTGAAACAGGGGGCCAGAAACAGGGGGCCAGAACAGGGGGCCAGAAAGAGTGGGCCAGAAACAATGAGCGTGAAACAGGGGGCGTGAAACAGGGAGCATGAATCAGGGGGCGTTAAACAAGCTGGGTGAAACAGGGAGACTGAAACAGGGGACGTGAAACAGTGAGCCTGAAACAGGGGCTGTGAAACAAGAGGCATGAAACAGGGGGCGTGAAACAGGGGGCCAGAAACAGGGTGGCAGAAACTGGGTGGCAGAAACAGGGGGCCAGAAACAGGGGCGTGAAACAGGGCGTGAAACGGGTGTGCACAGGGGGAATGAAACAGGGGGCGTGAAAGAGGGGGTGAGAAACAGGGGCAGGAAACAGGGGCGTGAAACAGGGGGCGTGAAACAGGGGGCCAGAAACAGGGCCAGAAACAGGGGGCCAGATCAGGGGGCGTGAAATAGGGTGCGTGAAACAGGGGTCGTGAAACAGGGGGCGTGAAACAGGGGCCAGAAACAGGGGGCCAGAAACAGGGGGCGTGAAACAGGGGGCGTGAAACAGGGCGCGTGAAACAGCGGGCCAGAAACAGGTGGGCAGAAACAGGGGGCCAGAAACAGGGGGACAGAAACAGGGGGACAGAAACAGGGGGACAGAAGCAGGGGGCCAGAAACAGGGGTCGGGAAATAGGGGGCGAGAAACAGGGGCGTGAAACAGGGGGCGTGAAACGGCGGGCGTGAAACAGGGGGCCTGAAACAGTGGGCCTGAAACAGGGGGCCAGAAACAGCATGCCTGAAACAGGCGGTGCGAAACAGGGTGCGTGAAACAGGGTGCGTGAAACAGAGGGCGTGAAACAGGGGGCACAAAACACGGGGCGTGAAAGAGGGGGTGAGAAACGGGGGGCAGGAAACAGGGTGCGTGAAACAGCATGCGTGAAACAGGGGGCGTGAAACAACGGACTTGAAACAGCGGACGTGAAACAGGGGGCGTGAAACAGGGGGCGTGAAACAGGGTACCAGACATAGGGGGCGTGAAACAGGGGGAACAAAACAGGGGGTGCGAAACAGGGTGCCAGACATAGGGGGCGTGAAACTGGCAGCATGAAACACAGGTCGCGAATCAGAGGTCGCGAAACAGGGGGTGCGAAACGGGGGCGTGAAACAGGGGGCGTGAAACAAGGGGCCAGAAACAGGGGGCCAGAAACAGAGTGCGTGAAACAGGGGGCCAGAAACAGGGGGCATGAAACAGGCGGAGTGAAACAGGGGGCATGAAACAGGGGGCGTGAAATAGGGGGCGTGAAATGGGGGCGTGAAACGGGGGCGTGAAACAGGGAGCGTGAAACAGGGGGCCTGAAACAGGGGGCCAGAAACAGGGGGACAGAAACGGGGGACCAGAAACATGGGGACAGAAACACTGCGCGAGTATCAGGCGGCCAGAAACTGGGGGCGAGAAACAGGGAGCCAGAAACCAGGGCCAGAAACAGAGTGCGTGAAACAGAGGGCAAGAAACAGGGTGCCTGAAACAGGCACGGTGAAACAGGGGGCATGAAACAGGGGGCGTGAAACAGGGGGCGTGAAACAGGGGGCGTGAAAAAGGTGGTTGAAACGGGGGCGTGAAACAGGGCGTGAAACAGGGGGCGTGAAACAGGGGGCGAGAACAGGGGGCGTGAAACAGGGGGCTGAACAGGGGGCTTGAAACAGGGGGCCTGAAACAGGGGCCAGAAACAGGGGGCAGAAAGGGTGCCAGAAAACAGGGGGAGTGAAACAGGGGGCGTGAAACAGGGGGCGTGAAACAGGGAGCGTGAAACAGGGGCGTGAAACAGGGGCCAGAAACAGGGGGCCAGAAACAGGGGGCGTGAAACAAGAGACGTAAACAGGTGGCTGAAACAGGGGGCGTGAAACAGGGGGGGGAAACAGGGGGCGTGAAACAGGGGGAATGAAACAGGGGGCCAGAAACAGGGGGCGTGAAACACGGGGCGTGAAACAGTGAGCGTGAAACAGGGTGCATGAAACAGGAGGCCAGAAAAAGGCGGCCAGATACAGGTGGACAGAAACAGAGGGCGTGAAACAGGGGGCGTAAAACAGGGGGCGTGAAACAGGGAGCATGAAACGTGGGTGTGAAACAGGTGGCCTAACAGGGGGCCAGAAACAGGGGGCCAGAAACAGGGGGACAGAAACGGGGGGCCAGAAACATGGGGGCAGAAACAGGGGAGCAGAAACACTGGGCCAGTATCAGGCGGCCAGAAATTGGGGGCCAGAAACAGGGGGCCAGTAACAGGGGGCCAGTAACAAGGGGAAAGAAACAGTGGGTCAGAAACAGGGAGCGTGAAAAAGGGGGCGTGAAGCATGGGGCGTGAAATAGGGGCAGTGAAACAGAGTGCATGAAACAGAGGGCGTGCAACAGGGGGCCAGCAACTGGGGGTGTGAAACAGGGGGATAGAAACAGGGGTCATGAAACAGGCGGCGTGAAACAGGGGGCGTGAAACTTTGGGCGTGAAACTGAGGCCGAGAAACTGGGGGCGTGAAACAGGGGGTGTGAAACAGGGGGCATGGAACATGGGGCGAGAAACAGGGGGCGTGAAACAGGGTTTCGCAAAACAGGGGGCCAGAAACACCGGGTCAGAAACAGTGGGCCAGAAACAGGCAGCATGAAACAGGGGGCGTGAAACAGGAGGGTGAACAGGGGGCGTGAAACAGGGGGCGTGAATCAGGGGGCGTTAATCAGTGGGCATGAATCAGGGGCGTGAATCAGGGGCCTGAATTTGGAGCGTGAATCAGATGGCGTGAAACAGGGAGCGCGAAACAGGCGGCGCGATACAGTGAGCACGAAACAGGGGTCGTGAAACAGGGGGCGTGAAACAGGGGGCGTGAAACAGGGGGCGTGAAACAGGGGGCCAGAAACAGGGGGCCAGAAACAGGGAGCCAGAAATGGGGGGCCAGAAACGGGGGGCTAGAAACGAGGGGCCAGAAACGGGGCCAGAAACATGGAGCCAGAAACAGGGGGCCATAACAAGGGGCGAGAAACCGGGGGCCAGAAACAGGGGGCCTGAAACAGGCGGGGTGAAACAGGGGCCGTGAAACAAGGGTCGTGACATAGGGGGCGTGAAACAGGGGGCCTAAAACAGTGGGCCTGAAACAGCAGGCCTGAAACAGGGGGCCTGAAACAGCGGGCCTGAAACAGGGGGCCTGAAACAGCGGGCCTGAAACAGGGGGCCTGAAACAGGGGCCGAGGCCTGAAACAGGGGGCCAATAACAGGGGGCGCGAAACAGGGAGCCAGAAACAGGGTGCCAGAAACAGGGGTCCAGAAACAGGGGGCCGAAACAGGGGGCAAGAAACAGGGGGCAAGAAACAGCGGGCCAGAAACAGGCAGCCGGAAACAGGGTGCATGAAACAGGGTGCATGAAACAGGGTGCATGAAACAGGGGGCGTGAAACAGGGGGCGTGAAACAGGGGGCTTGACACAAGGGGAGCGAATCAGGGTGCCAGAAACAGGGGACCAGCAACAGGGTGCCAGCAACAGCGTGCGTGAAACAGCGTGCGCAAAACAGGGGGCGTGAAACAGGTGGTGTGAAACAGGTGGCGTGAAACAGGCGGTGTGAAAGAGGCGGCGCAAAACAGGGGGCCAGAATTAGTCAGTAACAAACAGGCGGCCAGAAACAGGGCGCATGAAACAGTGGTCGTGAAAGAGGTGGCGTGAAAGAGGGGGCCAGAAACAGGTGTTGAGAGACAAGAGGCAAGAAACAGGGGGCCAGAAACAGGAGGCGCGCAACAGGGGGCACGAAACATGGGGTGTGAAACAGGGGGCGCAAAACAGGGGGCGCGAAACAGGGGGCGCGAAACAGGGGGCGCGAATCAGGAGGCGCGAAACAGGAGGGGCGAAACAGGCCGCGTGAAACAGGGGGCCAGAAAGATGCGGCCAGAAACAGGGGACCAGAAACAGCGGGACAGAAACAGGGGGCCAGAAAAAGGGGGCCAGCAACAGGGGGCCAGAAACAGGGGGCAGGAAACAGAGTGGGTGAAACAGGGGGTCAGAAATAGTGGCCCAGAAACAGGGGCGTGAAACAGGGGGAGTGAATCAGGGGGCGTGAAACGGGGCTCGTGAAAAAGGGGGCATGGAATATGGGGCGTAAAACAGGGGGCGTGAAAAAGGGGGCCAGAAACATCGGGCCAGAAACACTGGGCCAGAAACACAGGGCAGGAAAAAGAGTGGGTGAAACAGGGGGTCAGAAACAGTGGGCCAGAAACAGGTGGCGTGAAACAGGGGGCGTCAAACAGAGCACGTGAAACAGGGGGCGTGACACAGGGGGAGTGAAACAGTGGGCGTGAAACAGGGCTCATGAAACATGGGGCGCGAAACAGGGGGCCAGAAATAGGGGGCGTGTAAAAGGTGTGTTGAAACAGGGGGCGTGAAATGGGGCTCGTGAAACAGGGGGAATGGAACATGGGGCTTGAAACAGGGGGCGTGAAACAGGGTGTGTGAAATAGGGGGCGTGAAACAGGGGGCATGAAACAGGGGCGTGAAACAGGGGGAACGGAAATGGGCGTGAAACAGGGGGCATGAAACAGGGGCGTGAAACAGGGGGTGTGAAACAGGGGGCGTGAAAAGAGGGGCCTGAAAGAGGGGGTATAAACAGGGGGCGTGAAACAGCGGGCGTGAAACAGGGCGTGAACAGAGTGCGTGAAACAGCGGGCCAGAAACAGGCGGCCAGAAACAGGGGGCCAGAAACAGGGGACAGAAACAGGGGGACAGAAACAGGGGCCAAAGAAGGGGGCCAGAAACAGGGGTCGGGAAATAGGGGGCGAGAAACAGGGGGCGTGAAACAGGGGGTGTGAAACAGGGGGTGTGAAACCGGGGGCGTGAAACGGGGCGTGAAACAGGGGGCTTCAAACAGCGGGCCAGAAACAGGGCGCCAGAAACAGGGGGGCAGAAACAGGGGCCAGAAGCAGGGGGCCAGAAACAGGGGGCGTGAAATAGTGGGTGTGAAGCAGGGGGCGTGAAACAGGGGGCGAGAAACAGGGGGCCAGAAACAGGGGGCCAGAAACAAGGGTCAGAAACAGGGGGCCAGAAACTGCAGGCGCGAAAGAGGGGGCCAGAAACAGTGGGTGGAAACAGAGGCCGGGAAACAGGGGGCCAGAAACAAGGGACCAGAAACAAGTTGCGTGAAACAGGGTGCGCGAAACAGGGAGCGTGAAACAGGCGGGGTGAAAACGTGAGCCTTAAACAGGGGGCGTGAAACAGGGGGCGTGAAACAGGGGGCCGAAACAGGGGGCCAGAAAGAGGGGGTGTGAAACAGGGGGCCTGAAACAGGGGGCCTGAAACAGGGGGCCAGAAACAGGGGGGCAGAAACAGGGGGGCAGAAACAGGGGGCCAGAACAGGGGCGTGAAACAGGGGGCGTGAAACAGGGGCACGAAACAGGGGGCCAGACAGGGGCCAGAAACAGGGGGCCAGAAAGAGTGGGCCAGAAACAGGGGGCCAGAAACAGGGGGCCCAGAAAGAGTGGGCCAGAACAATGAGCGTGAAACAGGGGGCGTGAAACAGGGAGCATGAATCAGGGGGCGTTAAACAAGCTGGGTGAAACAGGGAGACTGAAACAGGGGCATGAAACAGGGGATGTGAAACAGTGAGCCTGAAACAGGGGTGTGAAACGGGGTGCGAAACTGGGGGCGTGAAGCGGGGGGCGTGAAACAGGGGGCCAGAAACAGGGGGTGAAACAGGTTGCATGAAACAGGGGGTGTGAAACAGCAGACGTGAAACAGCGGACGTGAAACAGCGGACGTGAAACAGGGGGCGTGAAACAGCGGACGTGAAACAGCGGACCTGAAACAGGGGGCGTGAAACAGCGGACGTGAAACAGGAGGCGTGAAACAGGGGGCGTGAAACAGCGGACGTGAAACAGCGGACCTGAAACAGGGGGCGTGAAACAGCGGACGTGAAACAGCGGACATGAAACAGGGGGCGTGAAACACGTGGCGCGAAACAGGGTACCAGACATAGGGGGCGTGAAACTGGTAGGGTGAAACACAGGTCGCGAATCAGGGGTCACGAAACAGGGGGCGCGAAACAGGGGGCGTGAAACAGGGGGCGTGAAACAGGGGGCGTGAAACAGGGGGCGTGAAACACGGGGCACAAAACAGGGGGTGCGAAACAGGGTGCCAGACATAGGGGGCGTGAAACTGGCAGGGTGAAACACAGGTCACGAATCAGGGGTCGCGAAACAGGGGGCCAGAAATAGGGAGCGTGAAACAGGGGGCGTGAAACAAGGGGCCAGAAACAGGGGGCCAGAAACAGAGTGCGTGAAACAGGGGGCCAGAAACAGGGAGCATGAAATAGGCGGAGTGAAACAAGGGGCGTGAAACCGTGGGCGTAAAACAGGGTGCCAGAAACAGTGGGCCAGAAACAGGGTGCATGAAACCATGGGCGTAAAACAGGGTGCCAGAAACAGTGGGCCAGAAACAGGGTACGTGAAACAGGGGACGTGAAACAGGGGGCGTGAAACAGGGGGCGTGAAACAGGGGGCGTGAAACAAGGGGCCAGAAACAGGGGGCCTGAAACAGTGGGCCTGAAACAGGGGGCCAGAAACAGCGTGCCTGAAACAGGCGGTGCGAAACAGGGTGCGTGAAACAGGGTGCGTGAAACAGAGGGCGTGAAACAGGGGGCACAAAACACGGGGCGTGAAAGAGGGGGTGAGAAACAGGGGGCAGGAAACAGGGGGCCTGAAACAGGGGGCCAGAAACAGGAGGGTAGAAACAGAGGGGCAGAAACAGGGGGGCAGAAACAGGGGGCCAGAAACAGGGGGCGTGAAACAGGGGCGTGAAACAGGGGGCCAGAAACAGGGGGCCAGAAACAGGGGGCCAGAAACAGGGGGCGTGAAACAGGGGGCGTGAAACAAGGGGCCAGAAACAGGGGTCAGAAACAGAGTGCGTGAAACAGGGGGCCAGAAACAGGGAGCATGAAATAGGCGGAGTGAAACAGGGGGCGTGAAACCGTGGGCGTAAAACAGGGTGCCAGAAACAGTGGGCCAGAAACAGGGTACGTGAAACAGGGGATGTGAAACAGGAGGTGTGAAATTGGGGGCGTGACACAAGGGGCCAGAAACAGGGGGCCTGAAACAGGAGGCCTGAAACAGGGGGCCAGATACAGGGTGACTGAAACATGCGGTGTGAAACAGGGGGTGTGAAACACGGGGTGTGAAATAGGGGGCGTGAAACAGGGGGCTTGAAACAGGGCGCCAGAAACAAGGGGCCAGAAACAGGGGGCCAGAAACAGGGGGCGTGAAACAGGGGGCGTGAAACAGGGGGCGTGAAACAAGGGGCCAGAACAGGGGGCCTGAACGGGGGCCAGAAACAGGGGCTTGAAACAGGGCGTGAAACAGGAGGCGTGAAACAGGGGGCATGAAACAGGGGGCGTGAAACAGGGGGTGTGAAACAGGGGGCGTGAAACAGGGAGCGTGAAACATGAACGTGAAAAAGGGGGCCCGAAACAGGGAGCCAGAAACAGGGGTCAGAAACGGGGTGCCAGAAACATGGTGGCAGAAACAGGGGGCAGAAACACTGGGCGAGTATCAGGCGGCCAGACACAGGGGGCCAGAAATAGGGGGCCAGTAACAGGTGGCCAGTAACAGGGGTCTAGTAACAAGGGGAAAGAAACATTGGGCCAGAAACAGGGAGCGTTGAAACAGCGGGCCTGAAACAGGCGGCATGAAACAGAGGGCTAGAAACAGTTGGCCAGAAATAGGGGGCCAGAAACAGGGGGCCAGAAACAGGGGGTGTGAAACAGGGGGCGTGGAACAGGGGGCGTGAAACAGGGGGCTTGAAACAGGGGGCGCGAAACTGGGGGCGCGAAACTGGGGAGTGAAACAGGGGGCGCGAAACAGGGGGCGCGAAACATGGGGCGCAAAACAGGGGGCGTGAAACTGGGGGCGTGAAACAGGGGGCCAGAAACAGGGGGGCCAGAAACAGTGAGCGTCAAACAGGGGGCCAGAAACTCGGGGCCAGAAACAGGGGGCCATAAGCAGGGGGCCAGAAACAGCGGCCGTGGAACAGGCAGTGTGAAACAGGGGGCGGGAAACAGGGAGCGTGAAACAGGGGGTGTGAAACAGTGGACAGAAAAAGGGGGCCAGAAACAGGGGGCCAGAAACAGGGGGCACGAAACAGTCGGGGTGAAACAGGGAGCCTGAAACAGGGAGCCTGAAACAGGGGGTGTGAAACAGGGGGTGCGAAACACGGGGCGTGAAACAGGGGGGAAGAAATAGGGAGTGTGAAACAGGCAGGGTGAAATAGTGGACGTGAGCTAGGGGGCATGAAACAGGGGGCGTGAAACAGGGGACATGGAACAGTGGGCGTGAAATAGGAGACTGAAATATGGGGCCTGAAACAGGGGGCCTGAAACAAGGGGCCAGAAACTGAGTGCATGAAACAAGGGGCAGAAACAGGGTGCCTGAAACAGGCGGGGTGAAACAGGGGGCATGAAAGAGGGGGCATGAAACAGGGGAAATGAAACAGGGGGCGTGAAACCGGGGGCATGAAACAGGGGGCCAGAAACTGAGTGCGTGAAGCAAGGGGACAGAAACAGGGTGCCTGAAACAGGCGGGGTGAAACATGGGGTGTGAAACAGGGGGAGTGAAACAGTGGGCCAGAAACAGGGGGCCAGAAAGAGTGGGCCAGAAACAATGAGCGTGAAACAGGGGGCGTGAAGAAGGGAGCATGATTCAGGGGGCATTAAACAAGCTGGGTGAAACAGGGAGACTGAAACAGGGGGCATGAAACAGGGGGTGTGAAACAGGGGGTGTGAAACAGGTGGCGTTGAAACAGTGAGCCTGAAACAGGGGGTGTGAAACAGGGAGCCTGAAACAGGGGGCCTAAAACAGGGGACCAGAAACAGGGGGCCAGATTCATGGGGCGTGAAACAGGGGGCCAGAAACAGGGGGCATGAAACAGGTTGCGTGAAACAGGGGGCGTGAAACAGGGGGCGTGAAACAGTGGACGTGAAACAGGGGGCGTGAAACAGTGGATGTGAAACAGGTTGCGTGAAACAGGGGGCGTGAAACAGTGGACGTGAAACAGGGGGCGCAAAACAGGGGGTGCGAAACAGGGTGCCAGACATAGGGGCGTGAAACTGGTAGGGTGAAACACAGGTCGCCAATCAGGGGTTGCGAAACGGGGGGCGCGAAACAGGGGGCGTGAAACAGGGTGCCAGAAACAGAGGGCCAGAAACAGGGTGCGTGAAACCATGGGCATAAAACAGGGTGCCAGAAACAGAGGGCCAGAAACAGGGTGCGTGAAACCATGGGCATTAAACAGGGTGCCAGAAACAGTGGGCCAGAATCAGGGTACGTGAAACAGGGGGCGTGAAACAGGGGTCCAGAAACAGGGGGCCAGAAACAGGGGGCCAGAAACAGGGGGCGTGAAACAGGGGGTGTCAAACAGGGGACGTGGAACACGGGGCATGAAACAGGGGGCGCGAAACAGGGTGGCAGAAATAGGGGGCGTGTAACAGGTCGGGTGAAACCAGGGGCGTGAAACAGGGGGCGTAAAAAAGGGCTCGTGAAACATGCGAAATGGAACATGGGACATGAATCAGGGGGCGTGAATCAGGGGGCGTGAATCAGGGAGCGTGAATCAGGGGGCGTGAATCAGGGAGCGTGAATCAGGGAGCGTAAATCAGGGAATGTGAATCAGGGGGCGTGAATCAGGGAGCGTGAATCAGGGGGCGTGAATCAGGGGGCGTGAATCAGGGAGCGTGAATCAGGGGGCGTGAATCAGGGGGCGTGAATCAGGGGGCGTGAAACAGGGGGCGTGAATCAGGGAGCGTGAATCAGGGAGCGTGAATCAGGGGGCGTGAATCAGGGAGCGTGAATCAGGGAGCGTGAATCAGGGGGCGTGAATCAGGGAGCGTGAATCAGGGGGCGTGAATCAGGGAGCGGGAATCAGGGGGCGTGAATCAGGGGGCGTGAATCAGGGGGCGTGAAACAGGGGGCGTGAAACAGTGGGCGTGAAACAGGGACCTGAAACAGGGAGCCTGAAACAGGGGGCGTGAAACAGGGGGTGCGAAACAGGGGGCGTGAAACAGGGGGGAAGAAACAGGGAGTGTGAAACAGGCAGGGTGAAACAGTGGACGTGAGCTAGGGGGCATGAAACAGGGGGCGTAAAACAGGGGACATGAAACAGTGGGCGTGAAATAGGAGACTGAAATATGGGGCCTGAAACAGGGGGCCTGAAACAAGGGGCCAGAAACTGAGTGCATGAAACAAGGGGCAGAAACAGGGTGCCTGAAACAGGCGGGGTGAAACAGGGGGCATGAAAGAGGGGGCATGAAACAGGGGAAATGAAACAGGGGGCGTGAAACCGGGGGCATGAAACAGGGGGCAAGAAACTGAGTGCGTGAAGCAAGGGGACAGAAACAGGGTGCCTGAAACAGGCGGGGTGAAACATGGGGTGTGAAACAGGGGGCGTGAAACAGTGGGCCAGAAACAGGGGGCCAGAAAGAGTGGGCCAGAAACAATGAGCGTGAAACAGGGGGCGTGAAACAGGGAGCATGATTCAGGGGGCGTTAAACAAGCTGGGTGAAACAGGGAGACTGAAACAGGGGGCATGAAACAGGGGGTGTGAAACAGGGGGCGTGAAACAGGGGGCGTTGAAACAGGGAGCCTGAAACAGGGGGTGTGAAACAGGGAGCCTGAAACAGGGGGCCTGAAACAGGGGACCAGAAACAGGGGGCCAGATTCATGGGGCGTGAAACAGGGGGCCAGAAACAGGGGGCATGAAACAGGTTGCGTGAAACAGGGGGCGTGAAACAGGGGGCGTGAAACAGTGGACGT
>JAGIQG010000335.1:0-38177 GCA_024679065.1 Sphyrna mokarran | reverse complement strand
GCATGGCCAATTACCTATCCTCCAGATCTTTGGACACTAAGGGACAATTTTGCATGGCCAATCCACCCAACTTGCACATCTCTAGGCTCAAAGGAACAGTTGGTGTGGTAAATCCTCCTAGCCTGTCCATCTCTGGACACTGGGCAACTATGTTCAGTCTGCCAAACCTCACCTCTTCCTGACACTAAGGGGCAATTCCGTGCGGCCAAACCAGCCGTGGAAGAAACCTGCAGCAGGGGGGAGAGGGAGCATTCAATCCCCACACACAGGCAGACTCTCAGTGCCGGAATCGAACGTGGGACGACGGCGTAAGGTGCCCGCTGAGCCACCTTCGTTCATAGTGGACAAACTCTGCGGGGCTCACGAGGAAACCCCCCCACCCCCCTGAAATTCTGACCAATAAAAAAAACACCCCTGCCTAATATCCGTAGGATGAAACGCGGCCACTTCCCTTGGTAACTCTACTCCGGAAAGCCACGGGGAACCTGGCACACTGGCGCGATTTAACCGTACCTGAGATATCCGGGCACTGCGGTCAGGGAGGATGTAACAAAAATGGTCATCCACCCCTCTTGAGGTAACAGCTCACATATCAAACAGAAACCAGTCCGCCCCCCATATTCTCAGAAGGGGATTGGAGAGCAAAGTGTGCCAATGTTGTCACACAATGAGAGAAATATTTGATTCGTCCAAATATTGACTTTGGCACTCTGTTCTAACTCTCTCTGGCTGCTGGAGGCATTGATATACGTAAGGATGATACCCGTGCTGAGAGAATTAAATGAAACCTGCACATCTTTGTAAACTAAGGGACAATTTCGAATGGCCAATCCACGGAACCTGCACATCTTTGGGCATTAAAGGGCAATTTAGCATGGCCAATCCACCTAACCTGCATATCTTTGGACAATAAGGGGCAATTTAGCATGGCCAATCCACCCAAACTGCACATCTTTGAACACAAAGGGGCAATTTAGCATGGCCAATCCACCCAACCTGAACATCTTTGGACACAAAGGGGCAATTTAGCATGGCCAATCCACCCAAACTGCACATCTTTGAACACAAAGGGGCAATTTAGCATGGCCAATCCACCCAACCTGAACATCTTTGGACACTGAGAGGCAATTTAGCATGGCTAATCTACCCTAACCTACACATCTTTGGACACTAAGGGACAATTTAGCATGGCCAATCCACCCAACCTGCACATCTTTGGACAATAAGGGACAATTTAGCATGGCCAATCCACCCTAACCTTTACATCTTTGGACACTAAGGGACAATATAGCATGGCCAATCCACCCAACCTACATCTTTGGACACTAAGGGACAATTTAGCATGGCCAATCCACCCAACCTTTACATCTTTGGACACTAAGGGACAATTTAGCATGGTCAGTCCACCCAAACTGCACATCTTTGGACACAAAGGGGCAATTTAACATGGCCAATCCACCCAACCTGCACATCTTTGGACACTGAGGGACAATTGAGCATGGCCAATCTACCCGAACCTACACATCATTGGACACTAAGGGACAATTTAGCATGGCCAATCCACCCAACCTGCACATCTTTGGACACTAAGGGACAATTTAGCATGGCCAATCCACCTAACCTGCACATCTTTGGACACTAAGGGACAATTTAGCATGGCCAATCCACCCAACCTGCACATCTTTGGACACTGAGGGACAATTTAGCATGACCAATCCACCCAACCTGTACATCTTTGGACACTGAGGGACAATTTAGCATGGCTAATCCACCCAACCTGTACATCTTTGGACACTAAGGGACAATTTAGCATGGCCAATCCACCCTGTCGTGCTCATCTCTGTAACTAAGGGACAGTTTAGAATGACCAATTGACCTAACATGTCCATCTCCGCACAGTAAGGGACTGGTCCCCGTGACAAAACTACACGTTTGTTTTACATTGAGTTGCAATTTCCTGTGGCTAATCCACATTTAGGGAGGAAGCTGTGGCAGGGGAAAGCAATTCAATTCCTCACAGAGATGGCTAATCGATGCAGGGAATGAACCCGGAACCTGAGTCAAGCAGCAGTGCTGACCACATGTTGCACCGAGCCACCCTTATTCACACTGTACAAACACGGCATGGGACCTCAACGGCTTATGATGAACCCTTTTCTTCCCAAGAAGAATTCCTGACTAGTAACGACCCTGCCTCACATCCCGGGAATGAATTTTAAAGATTGTAACAGGGTCGCTTGTACAAATAACCCTACCCCAGGCATCCACAGAGCAGATATTCAAAGGACTGGCATGGTTTACCCTTCCCTGAGACGGCTACGCACTGCGTACAAACACAATGTTTGGACTGAGCTCTCTGCTGTTTACCAGCCAGGCAGGGTAACAAAATGACTAAAGGTCACCTCCAATTGAGATAACTGTTCGTACATCAAACAGGAGTTAGTCCGCCCCTATGTTCTCTGAAGGTGATTGGAGAGCAAAGCGAGCCAAGTTGATGGCACAGTTACAGGAGTATTTGCAGAGGCCACATATTGAAGTTGGCACTCCGTTGTGTCCCTCCCACGCTGGGGCACTGTGTAAGGGATACAAGGGTGATTACTGTTCTCTGAGAGTTAAACAGAATGATTCATGTTCTCTGAGAGTTAAACAGGATGATTCCTGTTCTCTGAGAGTTAAACAGGATGATTCCTGCTCTCTGAGAGTTAAACAGGATGATTCCTATTCTCTGAGAGTTAAACAGGATGATTCCTGCTCTCTGAGACTTAAACAGGATGATTCCTGTTCTCTGAGAGTTAAACAGGATGATTCCTGCTCTCTGAGAGTTAAACAGGATGATTCCTGTTCTCTGAGAGTTAAACAGGATGATTCCTGTTCTCTGAGAGTTAAACAGGATGATTCCTATTCTCTGAGAGTTAAACAGGATGATTCCTGCTCTCTGAGAGTTAAACAGGATGATTCCTGCTCTCTGAGAGTTAAACAGGATGATTCCTGTTCTCTGAGAGTTAAACAGGATGATTCCTATTCTCTGAGAGTTAAACAGGATGATTCCTGCTCTCTGAGAGTTAAACAGGATGATTCCTGCTCTCTGAGAGTTAAACAGGATGATTCCTGTTCTCTGAGAGTTAAACAGGATGATTCCTGTTCTCTGAGAGTTAAACAGGATGATTCCTGCTCTCTGAGAGTTAAACAGGATGATTCCTGTTCTCTGAGAGTTAAACAGGATGATTCCTGCTCTCTGAGAGTTAAACAGGATGATTCCTGCTCTCTGAGAGTTAAACAGGATGATTCCTGCTCTCTGAGAGTTAAACAGGATGATTCCTGCTCTCTGAGAGTTAAACAGGATGATTCCTGCTCTCTGAGAGTTAAACAGGATGATTCCTGTTCTCTGAGAGTTAAACAGGATGATTCCTGCTCTCTGAGAGTTAAACAGGATGATTCCTGTTCTCTGAGAGTTAAACAGGATGATTCCTGCTCTCTGAGAGTTAAACAGGATGATTCCTGTTCTCTGAGAGTTAAACAGGATGATTCCTGCTCTCTGAGAGTTAAACAGGATGATTCCTGCTCTCTGAGAGTTAAACAGGATGATTCCTGCTCTCTGAGAGTTAAACAGGATGATTCCTGTTCTCTGAGAGTTAAACAGGATGATTCCTGTTCTCTGAGAGTTAAACAGGATGATTCCTGCTCTCTGAGAGTTAAACAGGATGATTCCTGTTCTCTGAGAGTTAAACAGGATGATTCCTGCTCTCTGAGAGTTAAACAGGATGATTCCTGCTCTCTGAGAGTTAAACAGGATGATTCCTGCTCTCTGAGAGTTAAACAGGATGATTCCTGCTCTCTGAGAGTTAAACAGGATGATTCCTGTTCTCTGAGAGTTAAACAGGATGATTCCTGTTCTCTGAGAGTTAAACAGGATGATTCCTGCTCTCTGAGAGTTAAACAGGATGATTCCTGCTCTCTGAGAGTTAAACAGGATGATTCCTGTTCTCTGAGAGTTAAACAGGATGATTCCTGCTCTCTGAGAGTTAAACAGGATGATTCCTGCTCTCTGAGAGTTAAACAGGATGATTCCTGTTCTCTGAGAGTTAAACAGGATGATTCCTGCTCTCTGAGAGTTAAACAGGATGATTCCTGCTCTCTGAGAGTTAAACAGGATGATTCCTGCTCTCTGAGAGTTAAACAGGATGATTCCTGCTCTCTGAGAGTTAAACAGGATGATTCCTGCTCTCTGAGAGTTAAACAGGATGATTCCTGTTCTCTGAGAGTTAAACAGGATGATTCCTGTTCTCTGAGAATTAAACAGGATGATTCCTGCTCTCTGAGAGTTAAACAGGATGATTCCTGCTCTCTGAGAGTTAAACAGGATGATTCCTGCTCTCTGAGAGTTAAACGATGTGAATAAAATGCATGCACGAGGCTGACATTCCCTCCAGAGGAGGATATTGCACCATCCAGCTGTAGTGTTTTTAAAGGATGAAATGATTTAATATCCGGGGAGTGTGACAGCAGCGTCTGTGTGATATTGTCACCTGGCCAACTTCACTTACTGTGCTGTCTGGAGACAGTACACACCTCTCTAACCTCTGCTGTTGGCCACTTTAAGACTTGAATAGCAGATTAGGTGTAAGGATTCCCATTCTAATCAGCAATCTGTAAACTGTCTGTGCTGATATGTGTGCTTTTGGAGACCAGGACACCTCATTCGCCTGACGAAGGCCACAAAGTCCGAAAGCTCGTGGATTTACTATCAAATAAATCGGCTGGATTTAAAATTTGTGTTGTCAAACTTTACGAAAATTCGGAGACCCAGGAGAACGTGGGATCAAACCCCATCACGGCGGCTGGTGAAACTTCAATCTACTGAAAGAAAGCGGGAATTAGAAGAAGTTTCGCAGAGTTTTGGAAGTGTTACAGTGCAGAGGGAGTGTACATCTACACACGAAAATACCATCCACCCTATCGCAGTAAACCTGCTGTTTTATTAGGGCCAATCCACCTCTAAAGCACATCTTTGGAAATTAACTGGCAATTTACAACGGCCTATTGAACTTACATTTGTTTGTAATTTTTATAAATGATCTGGATGAGGGTATTGAGGCATTAAGCTCCATTTGCCATCTCTCAGCCCAGCTCTGCAGCTTATCTATGTCCCTCTGCAAACTGTAATATTCATCCTGTCTACAACTCTCTGTCACTCACTCCTCCCCACCGCGGGTGTCGCTGTGTCACTCCCACACGCCCTGTCACTCACTCCTCCCCACCGCGGGTGTCGCTGTGTCACTCCCACACGCCCTGTCACTCACTCCTCCCCACCGCGGTGTCGCTGTGTCATTCCCACACGCCCTGTCACTCACTCCTCCCCACCGCGGGTGTCGCTGTGTCATTCCCACACGCCCTGTCACTCACTCCTCCCCACCGCTGGTGTCGCTGTGTCATCCCACACGCCCTGTCACTCACTCCTCCCCACCGCGGGTGTCGCTGTGTCATCCCACACGCCCTGTCACTCACTCCTCCCCACCGCGGGTGTCGCTGTGTCATTCCCACACGCCCTGTCACTCACTCCTCCCCACCGCGGGTGTCGCTGTGTCATTCACCCCACACGCCCTGTCACTCACTCCTCCCCACCGCTGGTGTCGCTGTGTCACTCCCACACGCCCTGTCACTCACTCCTCCCCACCGCTGGTGTCGCTGTGTCATTCCCACACGCCCTGTCACTCACTCCTCCCCACCGCGGGTGTCGCTGTGTCATTCCCACACGCCCTGTCACTCACTCCTCCCCACCGCGGGTGTCGCTGTGTCATTCCCACACGCCCTGTCACTCACTCCTCCCCACCGCGGGTGTCGCTGTGTCATTCCCACACGCCCTGTCACTCACTCCTCCCCACCGCGGGTGTCGCTGTGTCATTCCCACACGCCCTGTCACTCACTCCTCCCCACCGCGGGTGTCGCTGTGTCATTCCCACACGCCCTGTCACTCACTCCTCCCCACCGCGGGTGTCGCTGTGTCATTCCCACACGCCCTGTCACTCACTCCTCCCCACCGCTGGTGTCGCTGTGTCATTCCCACACGCCCTGTCACTCACTCCTCCCCACCGCGGGTGTCGCTGTGTCACTCCCACACGCCCTGTCACTCACTCCTCCCCACCGCGGGTGTCGCTGTGTCATTCCCACACGCCCTGTCACTCACTCCTCCCCACCGCGGGTGTCGCTGTGTCACTCCCACACGCCCTGTCACTCACTCCTCCCCACCGCGGGTGTCGCTGTGTCACTCCCAATGGGACCAAAACTGTCCCTATAAGACCATAAGAAATAGGAGCAGGAGTCGGCCATTCAGCCCCTCGAGCCTGTCCCACCATTCAATAAGATCATGGCTGATCTGTAGTGGTTCAGTTCCACTTTCCCCCTTTCTCCCTGTAACCCTTAATTCCCTTGTCAATCAAAAACGTCTCCACTCTGGACCTGAACATATTCAGTGAGGAAGCCTCAACAGGCAGAGAATTCCAAAGATTCACCACCCTTTGTGTGAAGAAACTCCTGATCTGAACCTCTTCCCCCCCCCCCCCCAATCTTGAGGCTGTGCCTCTAGTCCCGCTATCTTTGTTAAGCGGGAAGAGTCTTTCAACCTCTACCCTATTCATCCCCTTCATTATCTTCACACATTACTCCAGTTACGGCCTCTCCAGTCCCCTGTACAGTTGCAGCAAGATCTCCCTGTTTTTATATTCTATGCCCCACGCTATAAAGACCAATGTCCCATTCGCCTTCTTGATCACCTTTAGACTGGGTTGTTGCGATTCGTGCACAAGGACCCCCAGGTCCCTCTTCATGCTGCAACTTTTCACCAAAATTCATCCTTTTGGGGAGAATACAGATGAATTAAAATAATTTCATCACTTTACTGTAGATCAGAGTGTTAGTAAAAGCAAAACGGGGAAAAAAACCCAGCAAGTCTAAATTGGGAGGAAAACCGGTGACGTGCTTTGGCCGTATCACAGTTTAAGAAAGGCATTCCACAGGGCAGAAAGGAAGCCATGTTATGTGTATGTAGAGAACATGCTATCCAGGGACTGACACAATACTGGGGTGGCATGGTAGCACAGTGGGTTAGCGCTGCTGCTTCACAGTCCCAGAGTGCTGGGTTCGATTCCCGGCTCGGGTCACTGTCTGAGAGTTAAACAGGGTGATTCCTGTTCCCTGAGAGTTAAACAGGGTGATTCCTGTTCTCTGAGAGTTAAACAGGGTGATTCCTGCTCTCTGAGAATTAAACAGTGTGATTCCTGCTCTCTGAGAGTTAAACAGGATGATTCCTGCTCTCTGAGAGTTAAACAGGATGATTCCTGTTCTCTGAGAGTTAAACAGGATGATTCCTGTTCTCTGAGAGTTAAACAGGATGATTCCTGCTCTCTGAGAGTTAAACAGGATGATTCCTGCTCTCTGAGAGTTAAACAGTGTGATTCCTGCTCTCTGAGAGTTAAACAGGATGATTCCTGCTCTCTGAGAGTTAAACAGGATGATTCCTGTTCTCTGAGAGTTAAACAGTGTGATTCCTGCTCTCTGAGAGTTAAACAGGATGATTCCTGCTCTCTGAGAGTTAAACAGGGTGATTCCTGCTCTCTGAGAATTAAACAGGGTGATTCCTGCTCTCTGAGAGTTAAACAGGATGATTCCTGCTCTCTGAGAGTTAAACAGGGTGATTCCTGCTCTCTGAGAATTAAACAGGGTGATTCCTGCTCTCTGAGAGTTAAACAGGATGATTCCTGTTCTCTGAGAGTTAAACAGGGTGATTCCTGCTCTCTGAGAATTAAACAGGGTGATTCCTGCTCTCTGAGAATTAAACAGGGTGATTCCTGCTCTCTGAGAATTAAACAGGGTGATTCCTGCTCTCTGAGAATTAAACAGTGTGATTCCTGCTCTCTGAGAGTTAAACAGGATGATTCCTGCTCTCTGAGAGTTAAACAGAATGATTCATGTTCTCTGAGAGTTAAACAGGATGATTCCTGCTCACTGAGAGTTAAATAGGAGAAAGAATGTAGTGGGGAGGTATATGATAAAGGGTAGACCTATTAAGAGTATAGAAACGCAGAGGAACCTCGGGGTGCAGGTGAACAAGTCTCTGAAGGTGGCAGAGCAAGTGGAGAAGGTTGTGAAGAAAGCATACAAGATGTTAGCCTTTATAGGAAGGGGTATAGAGTACAAGAGCTGGCCTTTAATGTTGGAGTTGTATAAAATGCTGGTTAGACCTCATTTGGAATACTGCGTCCAGTTCTGATCGCCTTACTACCGGAAGGACGTGGAGACTCTGGAGGGAGTGCAGAGGAGGTTTACCAGGATGCTGCCTGGTATGGAAAGTCTGAGTTACGAGGAGAGATTAGGCAAATTGGGATTGTTTTCCTTAGAAAGACGTAGACTTAGAGGAGATCTGATAGAGGTGTACAAGATTATGAGGGGTATAGACAGAATAAACAGGGTTAAGCTTTTTCCTAGGATGGACTCAAATAGCACAAGGGATCACGGGCTTGGGGTGAGGGGGTAAGGTATAATTTGGATGCTAGAGGGAGTTTTTTCACACAGAGGGTGGTGGGGGTATGGAATGCGCTGCCAAGTAAAGTGGTGGAGGCAGGTACTCTGGAGTTATTTAAGAAATACTTAGATGGGCACATGAACAGAATGGGAATGGAGGGGTATAGAAAACTGATTTAAAATAGGGTTCATGAGCCTTGGGAGTCCCTGGGAAGTGTGTAAATAGATGATGATATTGATGTACTTGTTTTTATCCTACAGGTGCTTTGGTTCACCTTGTTGTCTAACAAGGGGCATACACGCGATGGGTCGTGAGAGGGCTGCTCTTGGATTTTTTTCGAGAGTATCCTAGTGCTTCACGTCGTTAGTGTACGCTTGACCTGGACCATTTGATGGGCAACACGACAGCTCAGTGACTATCGCTGTGCTGTGCAGATACATGGATTTGGGGCCTGTGTCTGTGGGAGTTTGCGCATTCTCCCCGTGCTTGCGTGGGTTTTCTCCGGGTGCTCCGGTTTCCTCCCACATCCCAAAGATGTGCTCTTAGGCTAATTGGCAAAACAAATTCTCCCTAAATTGTCTCAAATTTGTTTTTTAATCCATAGATCTATAAACATGGACAGGGATCACGGGTAGAGGTGGGAACATCGGGGTGTCGGCATGGGCTCTGCCATCTATCTGCCCAAGTTACCAGCCTATCTGTGTCCTGCTGCATCGCCTGACAATGCTCCTCACTATCCGCAAGTCCAGCCATCTTTGTATCGTCTGCAAACTTGCTGATCACTCCACTTACTCCCTCTTCCAAGTCATTAATATATATTACAAATAGAAGAGTTCCCAGTACCGAGCCCTGTGGCACACCGCTAGTGACCATCCTCCAGCTAGAGAAACACCCTTCCACTAATACTCTCTGTCTCCTATTACCAAGCCAGTTACTTATCCATCGAGCTATCTGTCCTTGTATCCAATGAGCCTTGACCTTCTCGACTAACCTCCCATGAGGGATTTTGTCAAACGCCTTACTAAAATCCAAACAGACAACATCAACGGCTCGCCCTTCGTCCACTGATTTCGTCACCTCCTCAAACAATTCTACTAGATTTGTAAGGCACGACCTCCCCTTAACAAATCCATTATGTGTATCCCTAATCAGATCGCAACGCTCCAGGTGCCTGTGCATCCTATCTCTAAGACTCCCCTCCAACAGCTTCCCTACCACTGACATCAAACTCACCGGCGTATAATTTCCAGGGTTAGAACATAGAACATAGAACATTACAGCGCAGAACAGGCCCTTCGGCCTTCGATGTTGCGCCGACCAATTAGGAAAAAGCAATGACCCTCTAACCTAAACCATTCCCTTTTTGTCCATAAACTTATCTACTAACCTCTTAAACGCCTCCAAACTTGGCGCATCTACAACTGATGCAGGCAGGGCATTCCAGACCCTTACCACCCTCTGGGTAAAGAACCTACTTCTGACGTCCGTTCTATAACCACCACCCCTTAATTTAAAGCTATGTCCCCTCGTGCTAGCTTTCTCCATCCTAGGAAAAAGGCTATCACTGTCCACCCTATCTAAACCTCTAATCATCTTATATGTTTCAATAAGGTGTCCTCTTAGCTGCCTTCTTTCTAACGAAAACAACCTCAAATCCCTCAGCCTCTCTTCGTAAGACCTGCCTTCCATACCAGGCAACATCCTGGTAAACTTCCTCTGGAGAGTGTGTGTGTGTGAGAGAGAGTCTGTGTGTGGGAGAAAGAGAGAGTCTGTGTGTGAGAGGGAGTGTGAGAAGTGAGAGAGTGTATGAGTGTGTGTGTGTGTGTGAGAGAGAGAGAGAATGTGTGTTTGCAAGAGAGAGAGTGTGAGTGTGTGAGACAGAGAATGGGAGAGAGAATGTGTGTGCGTGAGAGAGAGAGTGTGTCTGTGTGTGCATGAGAGAGTGTGTCTGTGTGTGCATGAGAGAGAGTGTGAGTGTGAGTCTGTGTGTGTGTGAGAGAGTGTGTGTGTCTGTGTGTGTGAGAGAGAGTGTGTGTGTGTCTGTGTGTACGTGAGAGAGTGTGAGTGTGTGTCTGTGTGTGTGTGAGAGAGTGTGTGTGTCTGTGTGTGTGTGAGTGTGAGTGTGTGTCTGTGTGTGTGTGAGAGAGATTGTGAGTGTGTGTCTGCGTGTGTGTCTGTGTGTGCGTGAGAGAGAGAATGTGTGTGTGTCTGTGTGTGTGTGAGAGAGAGTGTGTGTGTGTCTGTGTGCGTGAGGGAGAGTGTGTGTATGTGTGTGAGGGAGAGTGAGAGTGTGTGTGAGGGAGAGTGAGAGAGAGGTTGCGTATGAGGGAAAGATAGTGTGTGTAAGGGAGAGATTGAGTGTGTGAAGGAGAGATAGTGTGTTTCTGAGTGTGTGTGTGAGAGAGAAAGTGTGTGTGTGTGTGAGAGAGAGAATTGTGTGTGTGTGCGAGCAAGAGAGAGATTGTGTGTGTGTACGAGAGACAAAGAGAGTGTGTGTGTGCGAGAGAGAGAGAGTGTGTGTGCGTGCGAGAGAGAGAGTGTGTGTGTGTGTGTGCGAGAGAGAGACAGTGTGTGTGTGTGTGCGTGCGAGAAAGAGGGAGTTTGTGTGTGCGAGAGTGTGTGGTGTGCGAGAGAGAGAGTGTGTGTGTATGTGAGAGTGTGTGTGTATGTGTGCATGCGAGAGAGAGAGAGTGTGTGTGTCTGTGCGAGAGAGAGCGTGTGTGTGTGTGTGTGCCAGAGAGAGAGAGTGTGTATGTGTGCATGTGAGAGAAAGAGAGAGTGTGTGTGTGTGCGAGAGAGAGAAAGTGTGTGTGTGTCTGTGTGCGTGCGAGAGAGTGAGTGTGCGAGAGAGAGAGAGAATGCGTGTGTGTATGTGTGTGTGTGCGAGAGAGAGAGAGTGTGTGAGTGCGAGAGACAGAGTGTGTGTTTGTGTGTGTGTGTGTCTGCGAGAGAGACAGTGTGTGTCTGTGTGAGAGAGTGAGTGTGTCTGTGCGAGAGAGAGAAAGTGTGCGTGTGTGTGCACGAGAGAGAGAGAGAGTGTGTGTGTGTGTGTGTGAGAGAGAGAGAGAGAGATTCTGTGTGTGTGCGAGAGAGAGCGTGTGTGTGCGGCAGAGAGAGAGAGGGAGAGAGTGTGTGTGTGTGCGAGACAGAGAGAGAGTGTGTGTGAGTGTGAGAGAGAGAGTTTGTGTGTGTGTGAGAGAAAGAGTGTATGTGTGTGAGTGTGTAAGAGTGTGTGTGTGTGTGTGAGAGAGAGAGACAGAGTGAGAGAGAGAGAGAATGTGTATGAGTGAGAGATTGCATATGAGGGAGAGAATGTGTGTGAGAGAGAGAGTGTGTGTGAAGGAGAGATTGTGAGTGGGAGAGAGAGATTGTGTGAGTGTGAGAGAGTGTGTGTGTCTGTGTGTGTGAGAGAGAGAGATTCGTATGCGGGAGAGATTGTCAGAGTGGATGATTTTTATAGATATATAAGAAACACTCCTCCATTTTCAAACCTTTCTCCTGTTTCTGTAGCGTTTCGGGCTCCCCTGTGTCCCTGTTTCTCCATCTCTGGGGCAAGTTAACATGGCCAATCCTCCCAACCTTCACATCATGGGACACTCAGGGGCAACTTAGAAATACAGGGACACATAGGAACACAGAGATACACAGGAACACAGAAACACACAGGTACACAGAGACACACAGATACACAGAGACACACAGGTACACAGATACACAGAGACACAGAGAGAGAGAGAGAGGCACAAACACAAAGAAACAGGGAGAGAGAGAGACAGATACAGAGATGCACAGAAACACAGAGTGACAGAGAAGAGAGGCAGAAACAGAGAGGAAGAGGGACACATACACACACACACACACAGATAGAGAGAGATAGAGAGACACAGACACAGAGAGAGGAACACACAGATACACAAAGAGAGAGAGAAACAGACAGACAGACAAACAGATATAGATACAGAATCAGAGAGAGAGGGAAACACACAGATACAGATACAGAGAGAGACAGATACAGGGAGAGATACAGATACAAATACAGAGAGAGAGAGAGATACAGATACAGAGAGAGAGAGAGAGAGACACTGATATTATGTCCTCTGCTTCTAGTTATTCCTACAAGACCATAAGACATCAGAGCAGAACTGGACACTCGGCCCATCGAGTCTGCTGCCCCATTCAATCATGGCTGATATTTTTCTCATCCCCATTCTTCTGCCTTTTCCCCAGAACCCCTGAAGGCCAGAACCTGATAAGAAGGGAAATTCTCAGGGCCTGGGGATTTCTCAGCCTTTAACCCCATTCATTCCCCCATTTTCTTACTAATATTGATTTCCTTCAATTCCATTCCGCACTCACACTAAACTTGTGCGTGAGGAAGGGATTGCACATGGGGAAAGGATTGTGTGTGAGGGAGAGATATTGTGTGTGAGGGAGAGTGTGTGTGTGTGTGAGGGAGAGTGTGAGTGTGTGTGAGGGAGAGTGTGTGTATGTGCGTGAGGGAGAGTGTGTGTGTGTGCATGAAGGAGAGTGTGTGTGTGTGTGTGTGTGTGTGTGAGGGAGAGTGTGTGTGTGTGTGTGTGTGGAGTGTGTGAGGGAGAGTGTGTGTGTGAGGGAGTGTGTGTGTGTGTGAGGGAGAGTGAGAGAGAGGTTGCATATGAGGGAAAGATAGTGTGTGTAAAGGAGAGATAGTGGTTCTGAGTGTGTGATGTGTGTGAGAGAGAAATGGGGTTGTGTGTGTGAGAAGAAAGTGTGTTGGTGTGTGAGAGAGAGAGAGAGAGAGTGTGTGTGTGTGTGTGTGTGTGGGTGGTCTGCATATATCTATGTGTCTGTGTGTATGGATGCTGGTACAGTGGCACAGTGATTAGCACTTCTGCTACACAGCACCAGGGACCTGGGTTCAAGTCTCAGGTTGAATCACTGTCTGTGTGGAGTCTGCATGTCCTCCCTGTGTCTGCGTGTGAAATGGAACTGCTGTCAGAGTGGATGATTTTTATAGATGGATAAGAAACACTCCTCCATTTTCAAACCTTTCTCCTGTTTCTGTAGCGTTTCGGGCTCCCCTGTGTCCCTGTCTCTCCATCTCTGGGGCAAGTTAACATGGCCAATCCTCCCAACCTTCACATCATGGGACACTAAGGGGCAACTTAGAAATACAGAGACACACAGAAACACAGAGATACACAGATACAGGGACACACAGGTACAGAGACACACAGATACAGGGACACACAGGTACAGAGACACAGATACAGAGACACACAGGTACAGGGACACACAGGTACAGAGACACACAGATACAGAGACGTACAGATAGAGAGACACAGATACAGGGTCACACAGATACAGAGACACACAGATACAGGGACGCACAGGTACAGAAATAGACAGATACAGGGACACACAGATACAGAGACACACATGTACAAAGACACAGATACAGAGATAGACACTTATAGGCACACACACATAGAGAGATAAACTGATATAGGGACACACAGATACAGAGACAAACAGATACAAGGATACACAGATACAGAGACACACAGATACAGAGACACATAGATACAGGGACATACAGATACAGGGACACACAGAAACAGAGACACAGATACAGACACAGATACAGAAATAGACAGATACAGAGATACTCAGATACAGGGACACACAGATACAGGGACACATAGAGACAGGGATACACAGACACAGGGACACACAAGTACAGAGACACACAGATACAGAGACACACAAATGCTGAGATACTCAGATAGAAGGACACACAGATACAGAGGGAGAGAAAGAGAAATATTGATACAGAGAGAGAAAAACAGATAAATAGAGAGAGAGAGAAAGAGACTGACAGCTATAGAGAAAGAGAGATAGAAAGAGAGACAGAGAGATACACAGAGAGATAGAGAGAGAGACACACACTCAGAGAAATAGAGAGAGACACACACACTGAGACAAATACAGTGAGAGAGAAGGAGACAGAGACATAGAGAGACAGAAAGGCAGAGAGAGACAGACAGGCAGAGATACAGAAAGAGAGAGAGGCAGGGAGACAGAAAGACACACACACACACACACACACACACACACACACAAAGACAAAGAGAAACACATATGGAGAGATAGAGAGAGACATTCACACAGACGGAGAGAGAGAGAGAGAGAGACACACACACACAGAGACATACATACAAACGTAATCATAAACACACACACACACAGAGTCAGAGACAGAGACACAGAGCGAAAGAGAGAGAGAGAGACACACACACACACACACACACACACACAGACACACACACACAGAGAAAGACAGAGAGAAACACATATGGAGAGACAGAGAGAGAGATACACACAGACGGAGAAAGAGAGAGAGACACACACAGAGACATATATACAAACATAATCATAAACACACACACACACAGAGTCAGAGACAGAGACACAGAGCGAAAGAGAGAGAGAGAGAGACACACACACACACACACACACACACACACACGGACGAAGGGAGAGAGATAGAGAGAAAGATAGAAAGACAGAAAGAGTGAGAAACACAGAGTCAGAGAGAGAAACAAAGTGAGAGATGCACACACAGACAGAGAGAGAGAGACAGAGAGATACAGAGAGAGTGAGAGATAGAGAGAGAGAGGGAGGGAGACAGAGAGACAGACAGAGAGAGACACACACAAACATGCGCACACACACACACACACACACACACACACACACGGAAAGAGAAAAAAAACAAAAAAAAAAAAAAAAAGAGAGAGAGAGAGAGAAAGACAGAGAGAGAAAGACAGAGAGAGATAAAAGATGGAGAGAAACATAGCCAGAAAACAAAGAGACAGAGAGAGAGAGAGAGAGGGAGAACTCAGGGAGAGACAGAGAGAGACAGACAGACAGACAGAGACAAAGAGAGAGACACGGGGAACAGAGAGACTGAGAGAGAGAGTGACAAAGAGAGACAGACAGACAGAAATGGAGAGAGAGAGAGAGACAGATAGGGAGAGAGAGAGAGAGAGACAGAGAGAGATGACAGAGAGACAGAGAGAGAGAGAGAGGCAGAGACACAGAGAGAAAAAGAGAGACATACAGACAGCGAGAAGAGAGAGACAGAGAGAGAGAGAGAGACATGGAGAACAGAGAGAGAGCGAGAGAGAGAGAAAGACACACACACACACATACACACAGATAAAGAGAGAGAGAGACACACACACACACAGACACAGAGAGAGGAACGCACAGATACACAGAGAGACAGACAGACAGACAGATACAGAGAGAGAGAGAGACAAGCACACACATGCATACACACAAACACACACAGATACACCTACAGAGAGGGAGAGAGACACACATAGATACAAATACAGAGAAAGAGAGATAGAAACAGATACTAAGAGAGAGACACACACACATACATACAAACACACACAGATACACATACAGAGAAAGACAGAGAGACACACAGATACAGACAGAGAGAGAGAAACAGACACACAGAGAGAGAGAGACACACACAGATACAGACAGAGAGAGATACAGATACAGAGAGAGAGAGAGAGACACTGATATTATGTCCTCTGCTTCGAGTTATTCCTACAAGACCGCAAGACATCAGAGCAGAACTGGACACTCGGCCCATCGAGTCTGCTGCCCCATTCAATCATGGCTGATATTTTTCTCATCCCCATTCGTCTGTCTTTTCCACAAAACCCCTGAAGGCCAGAACCTGATAAGAAGGGAAATTCTCAGGGCCTGGGGATTTGCCTCTCCCCAAAGACACACAGGTACAGAGACATATAGGAACACAAAATGGCACAGAGATAGAGTCAGAGACACAGAGAAAGAGGGGGAGACATAGGCCGAGACACACAGATACAGAGACACACGGATACAGGGACTCACAGATACAGAGACACACAGACACAGGGAAACACAGATACAGGGACTCACAGCTACAGAGACACACGGACACAGGGACACACAGAAACAGAGATACACAGATACAGAGACACACAGATACAGGGACTCACAGACACAGGGACACACAGATACAGAGAAACACAGATACAGGGACTCACAGATACAGAGACACACGACACAGGGACACACAGAACAGGGAACACAGATACAGAGACACACAGAACAGGGACCACAGAACAGAGACACACGACACAGGGACACACAGAAACAGGGAACACAGATACAGAACACACAGATACAGGGACTCACAGATACAGGGGCACACAGATACAGAGACACACAGACACAGGGAAACACAGATACAGGACACACAGATACAGAGACACACGACACAGGACACACAGAAACAGGGAACACAGATACAGGACACACAATACAGGGACACACAGATACAGAGACACACAGACACAGGGAAACACAGATACAGGGACTCACAGATACAGAGACACACAGACACAGGGACACACAGATACAGGGACACACAGATACAGAGACACACGGACACAGGGACACACAGAAACAGGGATACACAGATACAGAGACACACAGATACAGGGACACACAGATACAGGGGCACACAGATACAGAGACACACAGACACAGGGAAACACAGATACAGTGACTCACAGATACAGAGACACACAGACACATGGACTCACAGAAACAGGGATACACAGATACAGAGACACACAAATACAGGGACTCACAGATACAGAGACACACAGACACAGGGACACACAGGTACAGGGACACACAGATACAGAGACACACAGACACAGGGAAACACCGATACAGGGACTCACAGATACAGAGACACACAGACTCAGGGACACACAGATACAGGGATACACAGATACAGGGATACACAGATACAGAGACACACAGATACAGGGACACATAGATACAGGGACACACAGATACAGGGACACAAAATTACAGGGACACACAGATACAGAGATAGACAGATACAGAGACGCACAGATACAGAGATAAACTGATGCAGGGACACACACATACAGGGACACAAAATTACGGGGACACACAGATACAGAGATAGATAGATACAGAGACACACAGATATAGAGATAAACTGATACAGGGACACACAGATAAAGAGACACACAGATTCAGGGACACACAGATACAGGGACACACAGATACAGGGGCACACACATATAGAGACACACAGATACAGAGACACACACATGCAGGGATACACAGATGCAGTGATACACAGATGCAGAGACACAGATAGAGAGATTCAGATACAGAGACACACAAAATCAGGGATACACAGATCCAAGGACACAGGTACATACACACACTGATACAGAGACACACAGATACAGAGACACACAGTTACAGAGACACACAGTTATAGAGACACCCAGATACAGAGACTCACGGGTACAGAGACACACAGATACAAAGATACACAGATACCGAGACACACAGATGCAGGGATACAAAGATACAGATACAGAGACACACAAATTCAGGGATACACAGATACAAAGATACAGATATAGAGACACACAAATTCAGGGATACACAGATACAGGGACACAGATACAGAGACACACAGATACAGAGACACACAGATACAGGGACACACAGATACAAGGATACACAGGCACAGAGGGAGAGAGAGAGAAACATTGATACAGAGAGAGAAAAACAGATAGATAGAGAGAGAGAGAGACTGACAGCTACAGAGAAGGAGATATAGAAACAGGTACTAAGAGAGAGAGACACACACACATACATACAAACATCACAGATACACATTCAGAGAGGGAGAGAGACACACACAGATACAGAGAGAGAGAGATACAGATACAGGGAGAGATACAGAGAGAGAGAGAGACACTGATATTATATCCTCTGCTTCTAGTTATTCCTACAAGACCATAAGACATCAGAGCAGAACTGGACACTCAGCCCATCGAGTCTGCTGCCCCATTCAATCAT
This sequence comes from Sphyrna mokarran, assembly GCA_024679065.1. Classification (NCBI taxonomy): domain Eukaryota; kingdom Metazoa; phylum Chordata; class Chondrichthyes; order Carcharhiniformes; family Carcharhinidae; genus Sphyrna; species Sphyrna mokarran. The sequence goes on along the minus strand of JAGIQG010000335.1, from coordinate 19,693 downwards.
GGCTGATATTTTTCTCATCCCCATTCTTCTGCCTTTTCCCCAGAACCCCTGAAGGCCACAACCTGATAAGAAGGGAAATTCTCAGGGCCTGGGGATTTGTCAGCCTTTAACCCTATTCATTACCCCATTTTCTTACTAATATTGATTTCCTTCAATTCCATTCCGCACTCTCACTAAACTTGTGCGTGAGGAAGGGATTGCACATGGGGAAAGGATTGTGTGTGAGGAAGAGATATTGTGCGTGAGGGAGAGTGTGTGTATGTGTGTGAGGGAGAGTGTGAGTGTGTGTGTGAGGGAGATTGTGTGTGTGTGTGAGGGAGAGTGTGAGTGTGTGTGTGAGGGAGAGTGTGAGTGTGTGTGTGAGGGAGAGTGTGAGTGTGTGTGAGGGAGAGTGTGAGTGTGTGTGAAGGAGAGTGTGTGTGTGTGAGGGAGAGTGTGTGTGTGTATGTGAGGTAGAGTTAGAGAGAGGTTGCATATGAGGGAAAGATAGAGTGTGTAAGGGAGAGATTGCGTGTGTGAAGGAGAGATAGTGTGTTTCTAAGTGTGTGTGTGCGAGAGAAAGTGTGTGTGTGTGTGTGTGTGTGAGAGAGAGAGACAGCGAGAGAGAGAGTGAGAGAGTGTGTGTGTGTGCGCGTGAGAGAGAGAGAGTGTGTGTGTGTGTGTGTGCGAGAGAGAAAGAGTGTGTGTGTGTGTTTGTGTGTGTGTGTGAGAGAGAGAGAGTGTGTGTGTGTGCATGTGAGAGAGAGAGAGAGAGAGTGTCTGTGCGAGTGAGAGAGAGTGTGTGTGTGTGTGAGGGAGAGTGTGTGTGTGTGTGAGGGAGAGTGAGAGAGAGATTGCGTATGAGGGAAAGATAGTCTGTGTAAGGGAGAGATTGCGTGTGTGAAGGAGAGATAGTGTGTTTCTGAGTGTGTGTGTGTGTGAGAGAAAGTGTGTTTGTGTGTGAGAGAGAGAGAGAGAGAATGTGTGTGTGTGTGTGTGAGAGAGAGAGAAAGAGAAAGAGAGTGTGAAAAAGAGAGAAAGAGAGCGTGTGTGTATGTGTGTGAGAGAGAGAAATGAGGAAGAGAGTGTGTATGTAAGAGACAGAGAGAAAGTACGTGAGAGAGAGTGTGTGAGAGAGAATGTGTGTGGAGAATGAGATTGTAGAAGACAGCATGTGTATGTGAGAAAGAGTGTGTGGTGTATGAGAGAGAGAGTGTGTAAGGGACTGCATGTGTGTGTGACTGAATGTGTGTGAGCGTGTGTGAGTGAATGTGTATGTGCGTATGTGAGATAGAGTGTGTGAGAGAGAATGTGTGCAAGAGTGAGTGTGTGAGAGTGTGTGTGTGTGTGTGTGTGCGAAAGAGAGAGAGAGTGTGTCTGTGTGTGTGCGAGAGAGAGAGTGTGTCTGTGTGTGTGCGAGAGAGAGAAAGTGTGTGTGTGTGTGCAAGCGAGAGAGAGAGTGTGTGTGTGTGCAAGAGACAGAGAGAGTGTGTGTGTATGTGTGTGAGAGAGAGAGTGTGTGTGTGCGAGAGAGAGTGTGTGTGTGAGTGTGCGTGCGAGAGAGAGAGAGTGTGTGTGTGTGCGAGAGAGAGACAGTGTGTGTGTGTGTGCGTGCGAGAAAGAGGGAGTTTGTGTGTGCGAGAGAGTGTGTCTGTGTGTGCGAGAGAGAGAGAGAGTGTGTGTGTGTGTGTGTGTGTGTGTGAGAGAGAGAGTGTGTGTGTGCGAGAGTGTGTGTGTGTGTGTGTGCATGCGAGAGAGAGAGAGTGTGTGTGTGTGTGCACGAGAGAGAGTGTGTGTGTGTGTGTGCGAGAGAGAGAGAGTGTGTGCGTGCGAGAGAGAGAGTGTGTGTGTGTGTGTGAGAGAGAGAGAGTGTGTGTGAGTGTGAGCAAGAGTGTTGTGTGTGTGTGTGTGAGAGAAAGAGTGTGTGTGTGTGAGTGTGTAAGAGTGTGTGTGTGTATGTGTGAGAGAGAGAGAGAGAGAGAAAATGTGTATGAGGGAGAGATGGCACGTCAGGGAGAGATTGCATGTGAGGGAGAGAGTGTGTGTGAGGGAGAGATTGCGAGTGGGAGAGAGAGATTGTGTGAGTGTGAGAAGTGTTTGTGTGTGAGAGAGAGGGATTCGTGTGCAGGAGAGATTGTCAGAGTGGATGATTTTTATAGATGGATAAGAAACACTCCTCCATTTTCAAACCTTTCTCCTGTTTCTGTAGCGTTTCGGGCTCCCCTGTGTCCCTGTCTCTCCATCTCTGGGGCAAGTTAACATGGCCAATCCTCCCAACCTTCACATCATGGGGCATTTCTAAGGGGCAACTTAGAAATACAGGGACACACAGAAACACAGAGATACACAGGAACACAGAGACACACAGATAAAGGGACACACAGGTACAGAGACACAGAGAGAGAGAGAGAGAGAGAGGCAGAAACACAGAGAAACAGGGAGAGAGAGAGAGACAGATACAGAGACGCACAGAAACACAGAGTGACAAAGAAGAGAAGCAGAAACAGAGAGGAAGAGGGACACATACACACACACACATACAGGTAGAGAGAGAGAGAGACACAGACACAGAGAGAGGAACACACAGATACACAAAGAGAGAGACAGACAGACAAACAGATATAGATACAGAATCAGAGAGAGAGACACACGCACACAGATACAGATACAGAGAGAGAGAGAGAGACGGTCATATTATGTCCTGTGCTTCTAGTTATTCTGACAAGACCATAAAATATCAGAGCAGAACTGGACACTCGGCCCATCGAGTCTGCTGCCCCATTCAACCATGGCTGATATTTTTCTCATCCCTATTCTTCTGCCTTTTCCCCAGAACCCCTAAAGGCCAGAACCTGATAAGAAGGGAAATTCTCAGGGCCTGGGGATTTGCCTCTCCCCAAAGACACACAGATACAGCGACACATAGGAACACAAAATGGCACAGAGAGAGAGTCAGAGACACAGAGAAAGAGGGAGGGACACAGGCAGAGACACACAGGTAGAGAGTCACACAGATACAGAGATACAAAGATACAGGGACACACCAATACAGAGACACACAGATACAGAGACACACAGATACAGGGACTCACAGATACAGAGACACACAGACACAGGGAAACACAGATACAGGGACTCACAGATACAGAGACACACAGACACAGGGACACATAGATACAGGAACATATAGGCCCAGAGACAAACAGATACAGGGACTCACAGATACAGAGACACACAGAAACACAGAGTGACAGAGAAGAGAGGCAGAAATAGAGAGGTAGAGGGACACATACACACACACATACATACAGATAGAGAGAGAGACACACACACAGAAACAGAGAGAGATGAAAACACAGATACACAAAGAGAGAGAGAGAGAGACAGACAGACAGACAAACAGATATAGATACAGAATCAGAGAGAGAGAGAGACACACACACAAATACAGATACAGATAGAGACAGAGACAGATACAGGGAGAGATACAGATACAAATACAGAGAGAGAGAGAGATACAAATACAGAGAGAGAGAGAGAGACACTGATATTATGTCCTCTGCTTCTAGTTATTCCTACAAGACCATAAAACATCAGAGCAGAACTGGACACTCGGCCCATCGAGTCTGCTGCCCCATTCAATCATGGCTGATATTTTTCTCATCCCCATTCTTCTGCCTTTTCCCCAGAACCCCTGAAGGCCACAACCTGATAAGAACGGAAATTCTCAGGGCCTGGGGATTTGCCTCTCCCCAAAGACACACAGGTACAGAGATACATAGGAACACAAAATGGCACAGAGAGAGAGTCAGAGACACAGAGAAAGAGGGGGAGACATAGACAGAGACACACAGATACAGAGATAAACTGATACAGGGACACACAGATACAGAGACACACAGATACAGAGATAAACTAATGCAGGGACACACAGATACAGAGACAAACAAATACAGAGACACACAGAAACATAGAGCAACAGAGAGAGAGAGGCAGAAACAGGGAAAAAGAGGGAGGGAGACACAGAGCGTGGCTGAAACACAGATAGAGACACAGAAACAGACATACAGAGAGAGAGAGAGTCAGAAACAGAGAGAGAGACACATAAAGAGACACACACATTCAAAGACACACAGATACAGAGACACACAGATACAAGGATACACAGATACAGAGACACACGGATACAGGGACTCACAGATACAGAGACACACAGACACAGGGAAACACAGATTACAGGGACTCAGAGATACAGGGACACACAGATACAGAGACACACAGACAAAGGGAAACACAGATACAGGGACTCACAGATACAGGGACCCATAGATACAGAGACACATGGATACAGGGACTCACAGATACAGGGACCCATAGATACAGAGACACACGGATACAGGGATACACAGATACATAGTCACACAAATACAGGGACTCACAGATACAGAGACACACAGAAACAGGGATACACAGATACAGGGACTCACAGATACAGGGATACACAGATACAGAGTCACACAGATACAGGGACTCACAGATACAGGGACCCATAGATACAGAGACACACGGATACAGGGATACACAGATACAGAGTCACGCAAATACAGGGACTCACAGATACACAGACACATGGATACAGGGATACACAGATACAGAGTCACACAAATACAGGGACTCACAGATACAGAGACACACAGACACAGGGACACACAGATACAGAGACACACAGACACAGGGAAACACAGATACAGGGACTCACAGATACAGAGACACACAGATACAGGGACTCACAGATATAGGGATACACAGATACAGAGACACACAGACACAGGGATGCACAGATACAGGGAGACACAGATACAGAGACTCACAGATACAGGGACTCACAGATACAGAGACACACAGATACAGGGACTCACAGATATAGGGATACACAGATACAGAGACACACAGACACAGGGATGCACAGATACAGGGAGACACAGATACAGAGACACACAGATACAGGGACTCACAGATACAGGGACACACAGATACAGGGACACAAAATTAAAGGGACACACAGATACAGAGATAGACAGATACAGAGACACACAGATACAGAGATAAACTGATGCAGGGACACACAGACACAGGGACACAAAATTACGGGGACACACAGATACAGCGATACATACAGAGACACACAGATATAGAGATAAACTGATACAGGGACACACAGATAAATAGACACACAGATTCAGGGACACACAGATCCAGGGGCACACAGATACAGGGGCACACAGATATAGAGACACAGAGATACAGAGACACAAAAATGCAGGGATACACAGATTCAGTGATACACAGATGCAGAGACACAGATACAGATACAGAGATACACAAATTCAGGGATACACAGATACAGGGACACACATACAGACAGACACTGATACAGAGACACACATATACAGAGACGCACAGTTACAAGGACACACAGTTATAGAGACACCCAGATACAGAGACTCACGGGTACAGAGACACAGAGATATAAAGACACACAGATACAGAGACTCACAGATGCAGGGATACAAAGATACAGATACAGAGACACACAAATTCAGGGATACACAGATACAGGGACACAGATACAGACACACACTAATACAGAGACACACAGATATAAAGACACACAGATACAGGGACACACAGACACAGAGACACACAAATTCAGGGATACACAGATACAGGGACACAGATACAGAGACACACAGATACAGGGATACACAGATACAGAGACACACAGATACAGGGACACAAAATTACAGGGACACACAGATACAGAGACACACAGATACAGAGATAAACTGATGCAGGGACACAGAGATAAAGAGACATACAGATACAGGGACACACAGATACAGAGATAGACAGATACAGAGATAAACTGATACAGGGACACACAGATAAAGAGACACATAGATGCAGGGACAAACAGATACAGAGACACATAGATATAGCGACACACAGATAGAGAGACACACAGATGCATGGATACACAGATACAGAGATACAGATACAGAGACACACAAATTCAAGGATACACAGATACAGGGATACACAGATACAGACACACACTGATACAGAGACACACAGATACAGAGACACAGAGTTACAGAGACACACAGTTACAGAGACACACAGATACAGGGACACACAGATACAGAGACTCACGGGTACAGAGACACATAGATATAGAGACACACAGATACAGAGACACACAGATGCAGGGATAGAGAGATACAGATGCAGAGATGCACAAATTCAGAGATACACAGATACAGGGACACAGATACAGAGACACACAGATACAGGGACACACAGATACAAGGACACACAGGCACAGAGGGAGAGAGAGAGAAACATAGATACAGAGAGGGAAAAACAGATAGATAGAGAGAGAGAGAGACTGACAGCTACAGAGAAAGAGAGATAGAAACAGATACTAAGAGAGAGAGAGACACCCACATACATTCAAACACACACAGATACACATACAGAGAGGGACAGAGACACACACAGACACAAATACAGAGAAAGAGAGAGACACACATAGATACAGACAGAGAGAGAGAGTTACAGATACAGATACAGGGAGAGAGAGACAGAGAGACAGTGATATTATGTCCTCTGCTTCTAGTTATTCCTACAAGACCATAAGACATCAGAGCAGAACTGGACACTCGGCCCATCGGGTCTGCTGCCCCATTCAACCATGGCTGATATTTTTCTCATCCCCATTCTTCTGCCTTTTCCCCAGAACCCCTGAAGGCCAGAACCTGATAAGAAGGGAAATTCTCAGGGCCTGGGGATTTCTCAGCCTTTAACCCCATTCATTCCCCCATTTTCTTACTAATATTGATTTCCTTCAATTCCATTCCACACTCTCACTAAACTTGTGCGTGAGGAAGGGATTGCGCATGAGGGAGAGTTCGTATGTGTGAGGGAGAGTGAGAGTGTGTGTAAGGGAGATTTAGTGTGTGTGAGGGAGAGTGAGAGAGAGGTTGCGCGTGAGGGAAAGACAGTGTGTGTAAGGGAGAGAATGAGTGTGTGAAGGGGAGATACTGTGTTTCTGAGTGTGTGTATGTGAGTGACAGTGTGTTTGTGTGTGAGAGAGAGAGAGAGAGTGTGTGTGTGTGTGTGTGTGCGAGAGAGAGAGAGTGTGTGTGTGTGTGTGTGTCTGTTTCTGCGAGAGAGAGTGTCTGTGTGTGCGTGTGTGCGACAGAGAGAGAGTGTGTGTGTGTGTCAGAGAGGGAGAGAGGGAGAGAGTGTGTGTGTGAGAGAGTGAGAGAGAGAGTGTGTGTGTGTGTGAATGTGTCGGCGTCTGTGAGTGTGTGTGTGAGAGAGAGAGAGAGAATGTGTATGAGGGAGAGATTGCATGTCAGGGAGAGATTGCATGTGAGAGAGAGAGTGCGTGTGAGGGAGAGTGAGTGTGTGTGTGTGTGTGTGTGTGTGTGTGTGTGTGTGTGTGTGTGTGTGTGTGTCTGTGTGTGTGTGTGTGTGTGTCTGCATATATCTATGTGTCTGTGTGTATGGATGCTGGTACAGTGGCACAGTGATTAGCACTGCTGCTACACAGCACCAGGGACCTGGGTTCAAGTCTCGGCTTGGATCACTGTCTGTGCGGAGTCTGCATGTCCTCCCCGTGTCTGCGTGGGTTTCCTCCGAGTCCCCCGCTTTCCTCACACAGTCTAAAAGACATGCTGGTTAGGGTACATTGGCCCTGCTAAATTCTCCCTCAGTGTACCCAAACAGGCACCAGAGTGTGGCAATGAGAGGATTTTCACAGTAACTTCATTGCAGTGTTAATATAAGCCTACTTGTGACACAGTAATAAATAAACTTTATTGAAAAGAAACTTTATATCTTTAGTAGAGAGGTTAGGATGATCCCATTCCGTATCTTCCTGCTTTGGGGAAATGGGAGTTATCTTTACATTTACAAGGATATGCGGAGGGAAATGTTTGAATGGACATTCAGCTTTTCAGGTGATTAAAGTGTCAATTTGTCTCCAGAAGCTGTTTACAGAGATTGTCCCGAGAGATTGAATTGTTACAATAATTTCTACGTCTCCAATACTTCAAACAGAGGAGGGAAGCAAGAAACAAAAGGAAAGATTGGGGGAATTACTACATTGAAGGTGTGAGGCCTCATCATTCTCTGTCTGCTTTGGGTTTGTAATCTTTACATTTTTAAAGACTGAAACTTCTTGCCCTTATTGAGAATATCAGTGCGGTTTGAGAAAAGCAAACACTGATCCCACACTAAACACCCCCCAACACAGGACTGAGCAGAGAGTGTGAAATGGAACTGCTGTCAGAGTGGATGATTTTTATAGATGGATAAGAAACACTCCTCCATTTTCAAACCTTTCTCCTGTTTCTGTAGCGTTTCGGGCTCCCCTGTGTCCCTGTCTCTCCATCTCTGGGGCAAGTTAACATGGCCAATCCTCCCAACCTTCACATCATGGGACACTAAGGGGCAACTTAGAAATACAGAGACACACAGAAACACAGAGATACACAGGTACAGGGACACACAGGTACAGAGACACACAGATACAGAGACACACAGGTACAGAGACACACAGATACAGGGACACACAGGTACAGAGATACACAGATACAGAGACACACAGATACAGAGACACACAGGTACAGAGACACACAGATACAGGGACACACAGGTACAGAGATACACAGATAGAGAGACACACAGATACAGAGACACAGATACAGAGACACACAGGTACAGAGACACAGATACAGGGGCACAGTAACAGAGACACACAGATACAGGGACACACGGATATAGAGACTGACAGTTACAGGGATACACAGATACAGAGACACAGATACAGAGACACACAGATACAGGGACACATGGATACAGAGACACACAGATACAGGGACACACGGATACAGAGACTGACAGTTACAGGGATACACAGATACAGAGACACAGATACAGAGACATACAGATACAGAGACACAGATACAGAGACATACAGATACAGAGATAGACACTTACAGGGACACACAGATACAGATATAAACTGATACAGGGACATACAGATACACAGATACAGAGATACAGAGATAGACACTTACTGGGACACACAGATAGAGAGATAAACTGATATGGGGACACACAGATACAGAAACACACAGATACAGACACACAGATACAGGGACATACAGACACAGAGATACACAGAAACAGAGACACAGATACAGAAATAGGCAGATAGAGAGATACTCAGATACAGGGGCACACAGATACAGGGACACACCGATACAGTGATACACAGACAGAGGGACACACAGATACAGGGAACAAAGGTACAGAGATGAACTGATACAGGGACACACAGATACAGAGATACACAGATACAGGGACACACAGATACAGAGACACACAGATACAGAGACACACAGGTACAGGGACACACAGATACAGAGACACACAGGTACTGAGATACTCAGATACAAGGTCACAGAGATACAGAGGGAGAGAAAGAGAAACATCAATAAACAGAGAGAAAAACAGATACATAGAGAGAGAGAGATACTGACAGCTATAGAGAAAGAGAGATAGAAACAGAGACAGAGAGAGAGAGACACACAGACAGATAGAGAGAGAGAGACACACACACACAGAAATAGAGAGAGACACACACACCCAGACAAATACAGTGAGAGAGAGGGAGACAGAGACATAGAGAGACACAAAGGCAGAGAGAGACAAACAGGTAGAGATACAGAAACAGAGAGAGGCAGGGAGACAGAAAGACACACACACACACACACACAGAAAGACAGAGAGAAACACATATGGAGAGACAGAGAGAGAGATACCCACCGACGGAGAGACAGAGAGAGAGACACACACACACACAGACATACATACAAACGTAATCATAAACACACACACACACACAGAGTCACAAACAGAGACACAGAGCGAAAGAGAGAAACAGACACACACACACACACACACACACACACGGATGAAGAGAGAGAGATAGAGAGAAAGATAGAAACACAGAAAGAGTGAGAAACACAGAGTCAGAGAAACAAAGTGAGAGATGCACAGAGAGAGAGAGAGACAGAGAGATAAAGAGAGAGTGAGAGATAGAGAGAGAGAGGGAGGGAGACAGAGAGACAGACAGAGAGAGACACACACAAACATGCGCACGCACACACACACACACAAACAACACACACACACAGACGAAAAGAGAGAGATAGGAAGAGAGAGAAAGACAGAGAGAGATAAAAGATGGAGAGAAACATAGCCAGAAAACAAAGAGACAGAGAGAGAGGGAAAACTCAGGGAGAGACAGAGAGAGACAGACAGACAGACAGAAAGAGACAGAGAGAGAGAGACACGGTGAACAGAGAGACTGAGAGAGAGAATGACAAAGAGAGACAGACAGATAGAAATGGAAAGAGAGAGAGATAGATAGGGAGAGAGAGAGAGAGAGACAGAGAGAGATGACAGAGTGACAGCCAGAGAGAGAGAGAGAGGCAGAGACACAGAGAGAAAAAGAGAGACATACAGACAGGGAGAGAGAGACAGAGAGAGAGAGAGACATGGAGAACAGAGAGAGAGCGAGAGAGAGAGAGACACACACAAACATATAAAGAGAGAGAGACACAGACAGAGAGAGAGGAACGCAGAGATACACAAAGAGAGAGCGACAGAGAGAGAGAGAGAGAGAGACACACACACACACACACAGATACAGAGAGAGAGAGAGAGAGAGAGACACACACATGCATACGCACAAACACAAACAGATACACCTACAGAGAGGGAGAGAAACACACAGATACTAATAGAGAGAGAGAGACACACACACAGATACAGAGAGAGAGAGAGAGAGATACAGATACAGGGAGAGATACAGATACAGATACACAAAGAGAGAGAGAGAGACACTGATATTATGTCCTGTGGTTCTAGTTATTCCTAGAAGACCACAAGAGATCAGAGCAGAACTGGACACTCGGCCCATCGAGTCTGCTGCCCCATTCAATCATGGCTGATATTTTTCTCATCCCCATTCTTCTGCCTTTTCCCCAGAACCCCTGAAGGCCACAACCTGATAAGAAGGGAAATTCTCAGGGCCTGGGGATTTGCCTCTCCCCAAAGACACACAGGTACAGAGACACATAGGAACACAAAATGGCACAGAGAGAGATTCAGAGACACAGAGAAAGAGGGGGAGACACAGGCAGAGACACACAGATACAGAGACACACAGATACAGAGATAAACTGATACAGGGACATACAGATACAGAGATACACAAAAATAGAGACACAGATACAGAAATAGACAGATACAGGGACACACAGGTACAGAGATAGACGCTTACAGGGACACACAGATAGAGAGATAAACTGATACAGGGATACAGGTACAGAGACACACAGATACAGGGACAACACAGATACAGGGACATACAGATACAGGGACATGCAGATACAGAGATACACAGAAACAGAGGCACAGATACATAAATAGATACAGAGATACTCAGATACAGGAACACACAGATACAGGGATACACAGACACAGGGACACACAGATACAGAGACATACAGATACTGAGATAATCAGATACAAGGACACACAGATACAGAGGGAGAGAAAGAGAAACATTGATACAGAGAGAGAAAAACAGATAAATAGAGAGAGAAAGAGATTGACAGCTATAGAGAAAGAGAGACAGAGACAGAGACAGAGACACACACACAGAGAAATAGAGAGAGACACACACACCCAGACAAATACAGTGAGAGAGAGGGAGACAGAGACATAGAGAGACAGAAAGGCAGAGAGAGACAGACAGGCAAGAGATACAGAAAGAGAGAGAGGCAGGGAGACAGAAAGACACACACACACACACACACACACACACACACACACAGAAAGACAGAGAGAAACACATATGGAGAGACAGAGAGAGAGATTCACACAGACAGAGAAAGAGAGAGAGACACACACACACACAGACATACATACAAACATAATCATAAACACACACACACACAGAGTCAGAGACAGAGACACAGAGCGAAAGAGAGAAACAGACACACACACACACACACACACGGACGAAGAGAGAGAGATAGAGAGAAAGATAGAAAGACAGAAAGAGTGAGAAACACAGAGTCAGAGAGAGAAACAAAGTGAGAGATGCACACACAGACAGAGAGAGAGAGACAGAGACAGAGAGATACAGAGACAGCGAGAGATAGAGAGAGAGAGGGAGGGAGACAGAGAGACAGACAGAGAGACACACACAAACATGCGCACGCACACACACACAAACACACACACACACAGACACACACAGACGGAAAGAGAGAGATAGAGAGAGAGAAAGACAGAGAGAGAAAGACAGAAAGAGATAAAAGATGGAGAGAAACATAGCCAGAAAACAAAGAGACAGAGAGAGAGGGAAAACTCAGGGAGAGACAGAGAGAGACAGACAGACAGACAGAAAGAGACAGAAAGAGAGACATGGGGAACAGAGAGACTGAGAGAGAGAGTGACAAAGAGAGACAGACAGACAGAAATGGAGAGAGAGAGAGAGAGAAGGAAGATAGGGAGAGAGAGAGAGAGAGACAGAGAGAGATGACAGAGTGACAGAGAGAGAGAGAGAGGCAGAGACACAGAGAGAAAAAGAGAGACATACAGACAGGGAGAGAGAGACAGAGAGAGACAGAGAGAGAGACATGGAGAACAGAGAGAGAGCGAGGGAGAGAGAGAGAGACACACACAGACACAGAGAGAGGAACACAGAGATACACAAAGAGAGAGAGACAGACAGACAGATACAGAGAGAGAGAGAGAGAGAGACATGCATACACACAAACACACACAGATACACCTACAGAGAGGGAGAGAGACACACAGATACAGAGACACACAGACACAGAGACACACAGAAACATAGAGCAACAGAGAGATAGAGGCAGAAACAGAGAAAAAGAGGGAGGGAGACACAGATACAGAGACACACAGGCACAGAGGCACACAGAAACATAGATACACAGATATAGAGATACACAGGCACAGAGGCACACAGAAACATAGATACAAAGATACAGAGATACACAGGAACAAAGAGAGAGACACACAGATACAGAAAAGAGAGAGACATAGAGAAAAATGTAGACACATATACACAAACATACACACACACAGAAATAAAGTGAGAGAGAGAGAGACGCACACACAAAAAGAGATAGAAACACAGAGTGAGTGAGATCAAGAGAGACAGATACAGAGAGAGAGGCTGAAACACAGATAGAGACACAGCAACAGACAGACAGAGAGAGAGAGAGAAACAGAGAGAGAGAGACACACACATAAAGAGACACACACATACAAAGACCCACAGATACAGGGACACACAGATACAGAGACACACAGAGACAGGGAAACACAGATACAGGGGCACACAGATACAGAGACACATAGATACAGAGACACAGATACAGGAACTCACAGATACAGGGACACACAGATACAGGGGCACACAGATACAGAGACACACAGATACAGGGACACATAGATACAGAGACACACAGATACAGGTTCACAAAATTACAGGGACACACAGATACAGAGATAGACAGATAGAGAGACACACAGATACAGAGATAAACTGATACAGGGACGCAGAGATAAAGAGACACACAGATATAGGGACACACAGATACAGAGATAGACAGATAGAGAGACACACAGATACAGAGATAAACTGATACAGGGACGCAGAGATAAAGAGACACACAGATATAGGGACACACAGATACAGAGATAGACAGATAGAGAGACACACAGATACAGAGATAAACTGATACAGGGACACACAGATACAGGGACACACAGATGCAGGGATACACAGATAAAGAGACACATAGATACAGGGACACACAGATACAGAGACACACAGATTCAGGGATACACAGACACAGAGACACACAGATACAGGGGCACACAGATACAGTGACACATAGATACAGAGACACACAGATACAGGGACACAAAATTACAGGGATACACAGTTACAGGGACACAGATACAGGGGCACACTGATGCAGAGACACACAGATGCAGAGACACACAGACACAGAGACACACAGATACAGGGGCACACAGATACAGTGACACATAGATACAGAGACACACAGATACAGGGACACAAAATTACAGGGACACACAGATACAGAGATAAACTGATGCAGGGACACAGAGATAAAGAGACACACAGATACAGGGACACACAGATACAGAGATAAACTGATGCAGGGACACAGGGATAAAGAGACACACAGATACAGGGACACACAGATACAGAGATAGACAGATACAGAGACACACAGATACAGAGACACACAGATACAGGGACACAAAATTACAGGGACACACAGATACAGAGATAGATGGATAGAGAGACACACAGATACAGAGATAAACTGATACAGCGACACACAGATAAAGAGACGCATAGATACAGGGACACACAGATACAGAGACACACAGACACAGAGACACACAGATACAGAGAAACAGATACAGAGATACAGATACAGAGAGACACAAATTCAGGGATACACAGATACAGGGACACAGATACAGGGGCACACTGATGCAGAGACACACAGATGCAGAGACACACAGTTACAGAGACACACAGATACAGGGACACACAGATACAGGGACACACAGATGCAGGGATACAGAGATACAGATACAGAGACACACAAATTCAGGGATACAAAGATACAGGGACACAGATACAGAGACACACAAATTCAGGGATGCACAGCTACAGGGACACAGATACAGAGACACACAGATACAGGGACACACAGATACAGAGACACACAGATACTGGGATACACAGATAGAAGGACACACAGGCACAGAGGGAGAGAGAGAGAAACATAGATACAGAGAGAGAAAAACAGATAGATAGAGAGAGAGAGAGACTGACAGCTGCAGAGAGAGATAGAAACAGATACTAAAAGAGAGAGACACACACATACATACAAACACACACAGATACACATACAGAGAGGGAGAGAGACACACACAGATACAAATACAGAGAAAGAGAGAGACACATACAGGTACAGACAGAGAGAGAGAGTTACAGATACAGAGAGAGAGAGACGGAGAGACACTGATATTATGTCCTCTGCTTCTAGTTATTCCTACAAGACCATAAAACATCAGAGCAGAACTGGACACTCGGCCCGTCGAGTCTGCTGCCCCATTCAATCATGGCTGATATTTTTCTCATCCCCATTCTTCTGCCTTTTCCCCAGAACCCCTGAAGACCAGAAACTGATAAGAAGGGAAGTTCTCAGGGCTTGGGGATTTGTCAGCCTTTAACCCCATTCATTCCCCCATTTTCTTACTAATATTGATTTCTTTCAATTCCATTCCACACTCTCACTAAACTTGTGCGTGAGGAAGGGATTGCGCATGAGGGAGAGTTAGTATGTGTGAGGGAGAGTGAGAGAGATGTTGCATATGTGGGAATGATAGTGTGTGCAAGGGAGAGATTGCGTCTGTGAATGAGAGATAGTGTGTTTCTGAGTGTGTGTGTGAGAGAAAGAAGGTGTGTGTGTGTGCGCGAGAGAGAGAGAGTGTGTGTGTGTGTGTGTGTGCGAGAGAGAAATGAGTGTGTGTGTGTGCGAGAGAGAGAGAGAGTGTGTGTGTGCGAGAGAGAGAGTGTGTAAGAGTGTGTGCGCGAGAGAGAAAGAGAGTGAATTTGTGTGTGTGAAAGAAAGAGAGAGAGTGTGTGTGTGCGAGAGAGTTGTGTGTGTGTGTGAGAGAGCGTGTGTGTGAGTGTGTAAGAGTGTGTATGTGTGTGTGTGAGAGACAGAGAGAGAATGTGTATGAGGGAGAAATTGCATGTGAGAGAGAGAGTGTGTGTGAAGAGAGAGAGAGAGAGAGAGTGTGTGTGTGTGTGTGTGTGTGTGTGTGAGAGAGAGAGAGAGTGTGTATGTGTGTGTGTGTGTGTGTGAGTGTGTGTGTGTGTGTGTAAGCCAAGAGAGTACGTGAGGGAAGAGGTTACATGTGAGGGAGAGATAGTTTCTGTGAGGGACAGTGTGAGTGTGTGTACATGCATGTGTGTGAATGAGAGAGAGAGAGTGTATCAGGGAGAGAGTGTGTGTGTCTGTGTGTGTGTGTGTGTGTGTGTGTGTGTGTGTGTGTGTGTGTGTGTGTGTGTGTGTGTGTGTGTGTGAGAGAGAGAGTGTGTGTATGTGTGTGTGTGTGTGTGAGTGTGTGTGTGTGTGTGTAAGCCAAGAGAGTACGTGAGGGAAGAGGTTACGTGTGAGGGAGAGATAGTTTCTGTGAGGGACAGTGTGAGTGTGTGTACATGCATGTGTGTGAATGAGAGAGGGAGAGTGTATCAGGGAGAGAGTGTGTGTGTGTCTGTGTGTGTGTGTGTCTGTGTGTGTCTGTGTGTGAGTGTGTGTGTGTCTGTGTGTGAGTGTGTGTGTGGGTCTGCATATATCTATGTGTCTGTGTGTATGGATGCTGGTACAGTGGCACAGTGATTAGCACTGCTGCTACACAGCACCAGGGACCTGGGTTCAAGTCTCGGCTTGGATCACTGTCTGTGCGGAGTCTGCATGTCCTCCCCGTGTCTGCCTGGGTTTCCTCCGAGTCCCCCGCTTTCCTCACACAGTCTAAAAGACTTGCTGGTTAGGGTACATTGGCCCTGCTAAATTCTCCCTCAGTGTACCCAAACAGGCACCAGAGTGTGGCAATGAGAGGATTTTCACAGTAACTTCATTGCAGTGTTAATATAAGCCTACTTGTGACACAGTAATAAATAAACTTTATTGAAAAGAAACTTTATATCTTTAGTAGAGAGGTTAGGATGATCCCATTCCATATCTTCCTGCTTTGGGGAAATGGGAGTTATCTTTACATTTACAAGGATATGCGGAGGGAAATGTTTGAATG
This sequence comes from Sphyrna mokarran, assembly GCA_024679065.1. NCBI lineage: Eukaryota > Metazoa > Chordata > Chondrichthyes > Carcharhiniformes > Carcharhinidae > Sphyrna > Sphyrna mokarran. The sequence goes on along the minus strand of JAGIQG010000335.1, from coordinate 2,668 downwards.
GACATTCAGCTTTTCAGGTGATTAAAGTGTCAATTTGTCTCCAGAAGCTGTTTACAGAGATTGTCCCGAGAGATTGAATTGTTACAATAATTTCTACGTCTCCAATACTTCAAACAGAGGAGGGAAGCAAGAAACAAAAGGAAAGATTGGGGGAATTACTACATTGAAGGTGTGAGGCCTCATCATTCTCTGTCTGCTTTGGGTTTGTAATCTTTACATTTTTAAAGACTGAAACTTCTTGCCCTTGTTGAGAATATCAGTGCGGTTTGAGAAAAGCAAACACTGATCCCACACTAAACCCACCCAAACACAGGACTGAGCAAGAGTGTGAAATGGAACTGCTGTCAAGTGGATGATTTTTATAGATGGATAAGAAAAACTCCTCCATTTTCAAACCTTTCTCCTGTTTCTGTAGCGTTTCGGCTCCCCTGTGTCCCTGTCTCTCCATCTCTGGGGCAAGTTAACATGGCCAATCCTCCCAACCTCACATCATGGGACACTAAGGGGCAACTTAGAAATACAGAGACACACAGAAACACAGAGATACACAGATACAGGACAACACATGTACAGAGAACACAGATACAGAGCACACAGAACGAGGGCACAAGATACAGGGACACAGATACGGGGACAGAAACAGAGACACACAGATACAGGGACACACGGATATAGAGACTGACAGTTACATGGATACACAGATACAGAGACACAGATACAGAGGCATACAGATAGAGGGACACACGGATACAGAGACTGACAGTTACAGGGATACACAGATACAGAGACACATACAGAGACACACAGATACAGGGACACACAGATACAGAGACTGACAGTTACAGGGATACACAGATACAGAGACACAGATACAGAGACACACAGATACAGAAAACAGATACAGAGACATACAGATACAGAGATAGACACTTACAGGGACACACAGATACAGATATAAACTGATACAGGGACATACAGATACAGAGATACAGAGATACGGAGATAGGCACTTACTGGGACACACAGATAGAGAGATAAACTGATATGGGGACACACAGATACAGAGACACAAAGATACAGACACACAGATACAGGGACATACAGACACAGAGATACACAGAAACAGAGACACAGATACAGAAATAGGCAGATAGAGAGATACTCAGATACAGGGACACACAGGTACAGGGACACACAGATACAGGGAACAAAGGTACAGAGATGAACTGATACAGGGACACACAGATACAGAGATACACAGATACAGGGACACACAGATACAGAGACACCCAGATACAGAGACACACAGGTACAGGGACACACAGATACAGAGACACACAGATACTGAGATACTCAGATACAAGGTCACAGAGATACAGAGGGAGAGAAAGAGAAACATCGATACAGAGAGAGAAAAACAGATAAAAAGAGAGAGAGAGAGACTGACAGCTATAGAGAAAGAGAGATAGAAACAGAGACAGAGAGAGAGAGAGACACAGACAGATAGAGAGAGAGACACACACACAGAGAAATAGAGAGAGACACACACACCCAGACAAATACAGTGAGAGAGAGGGAGACAGACATAGAGAGACACAAAGGCAGAGAGAGACAAACAGGTAGAGATACAGAAACAGAGAAAGGCAGGGAGACAGAAAGACACACACACACACACACACACACACACACACACACAGAAAGACAGAGAGAAACACATATGGAGAGACAGAGAGAGAGACAGACACAGACGGAGAGACAGAGAGAGACACACACACACACACAGACATACATACAAACATAATCATAAACACACACACAGAGTCACAAACAGAGACACAGAGTGAAAGAGAGAAACAGACACACACACACACACACACACACACACACACGGACGAAGAGAGAGAGATAGAGAGAAAGATAGAAAGACAGAAAGAGTGAGAAACACAGAGTCAGAGAAACAAAGTGAGAGATGCACACACAGACAGAGAGAGAGAGAGAGACAGAGATACAGAGAGAGTGAGAGATAGAGAGAGAGAGGGAGGGAGACAGAGAGACAGACAGAGAGAGACACACACAAACATGCGCACACACACACACACACACAAACACACACACACACAGACACACACAGACGGAAAGAGAGAGATAGAGAGAGAGAAAGAGAGAGAAAGACAGAGAGAGATAAAAGATGGAGAGAAACATAGCCAGAAAACAAAGAGACAGAGAGAGAGGGAAAACTCAGGGAGAGACAGAGAGAGACAGACAGACAGACAGAAAGAGACAGAGAGAGAGAGACACGGTGAACAGAGAGACTGAGAGAGAGAATGACAAAGAGAGACAGACAGATAGAAATGGAAAGAGAGAGAGATAGATAGGGAGAGAGAGAGAGAGAGACAGAGAGAGATGACAGAGTGACAGCCAGAGAGAGAGAGAGAGGCAGAGACACAGAGAGAAAAAGAGAGACTTACAGACAGGGAGAGAGAGACAGACAGAGAGAGAGAGAGACATGGAGAACAGAGAGAGAGCGAGAGAGAGAGAGAGACACACACACATATAAAGAGAGAGAGACACAGACACAGAGAGAGGAACGCAGAGATACACAAAGAGAGAGCGACAGACAGAGAGAGAGAGACACACACACACACACACACAGATACAGAGAGAGAGA
>JAGIQG010000334.1:0-38406 GCA_024679065.1 Sphyrna mokarran | reverse complement strand
CCTCTGTTTGCCGCCCTCTGTTTGCTGCGCTGTTTTTGTGCCCTCTGTTTACTGCCGTCTATTTGGGGCCCTCTGTTTGGTGCCCTCTTTTTGCTGCCCCCTGTTTGCCGCCCTCTGTTTGGGGCCCTCTTTTTGCCGCCCTCTGTTTGCCGCCTTCTGTTTGGGTCCCTCTGTTTGCCTCCCTCTGTTTGCTGCACTCTGTTTGCCTCCCTCTGCTTGCCGCCTTCAGTTTGGTGCTCTCTGTTTGCCGCCCTCTGTTTGCTGCCCTCTGTTTGCCCACCACTGTTTGCCGCCCTCTGTTTGGGGCCCTCTGTTTGCCGCTATCTGTTTTCTGCCCTCTGCTTGGGTCCTCCTGTTTGCCGCCCTCTGTTTGCCGCTCTCTGATTCCCGCCCTCTGTTTGCCACCCTCTGTTTACTGCCCTCTGTTTAGGGCACTCTTTTTGCCACCCTCTGTTTGCCGCCAAATGTTTGCCTCCTTCTGTTTGCCGCCGTCTGTTTGGGGCCCTCTGTTTGCCGTCCTCTATTTGCTGCACTCTGTTTGGGGCACTCTGTTGGGTGCCCTCTGTTTGCCGCACTCTGTTTGCCGCCCTCTGTTTTCCGCCCACTGTTTGCTGCTCTCTGTTTTGGGCCCTCAGTTTGCCGAGCTCTGTTTGCTGCCCTATGTCTGCCTCTGTCTGTTTGGCGCGGTCTGTTTGGTGACCTCAGTTTGGGGCACCCTGTTTGCCGCCCAGTGTTTGCTGCCGTCTGTTTGCCGCCCTCTGTTTTCCGCTATCTGTTTGATGCCCTCTGTTTGCTGCCCTCTGCTTGCCGCCTGCTGTTTGCCACCAACTGTTTGGGGCCTTCTGTTTGCCGCCCTCTGTTTGCTGGCCTCTGTTTGCATCCCTCTGTTTGTTGCGCTCTGTTTGCCGCCCTCTGTTTACTGCCCTCTTTTTGGGGCCCTCTGTTTGGGGCACTCTGTTTGCGCCCTCTGTTTGCTGCCAGTGTTGCCGCCTCTTCTTTCAGCCCTCTGTTTGCTCGCGCTCTGTTTGCCGCGATCGTTTGCGCCTCTGTTTGCCGCCCTCTTGTTTGCCGACCTCTGTTTGGGGCACTCTGTTGCGGCTCTCGTTTGGGGCACTCTGTTTGCCGCCCTCTGTTTGCGCCCCCTCTTCAGCCCTCTGTTTCTGCCCTCTTCTGTTTCGGGCCTTGTTTGAGCCCTCTGTTTGCCGCCCTCTGTTTGTGGCATCGTTTGCGTCCCTCTGTTTGCCGCCCTCTGTTTGCCGCCCTCTGTTTCCGCTTCTGTTTGGGCCCTCTGTTTGCCAACACTCTGTTTGCCACCCTCTGTTTGCCGCCCTCTGTTTCGCCCTCTGTTTGCCCTCTGTTTGCGCGCTCGTTTGGCGCCCTCTGTTTGCCGCCCTCTGTTTGCCGCCCTTTGTTTGCCGGCCTCTGTTTGCCACACTCTGTTCGCAGCCTTATGTTTGCAACATTCTGTTTGCCGCCCTCTGTTTGGGGTCCTCTGTTTGCCATCCCCTGTTTCCCGCCCTCTGTTTGCCACCCTCTGTTTGTCGCCCTGTATTTGCCGCCCTCTGTTTGCTCCCCTCTGTTTGCCACCCTCTGTTTGTCGCCCTCTGTTTGGGGCCCTCTGTTTGCCGCCCTCTGTTTGCTGCCCTCGGTTTGCCACCCTCTGTGTGTCGCCCTCTTTTTGGGAACCTCTGTTTGCCGCCATCTCTTTGCCACCCTCTCTTTGCCGCCCTCTGTTTGCCGCCCTCTGTTTACATGCCTCTGTTTGCAGCCCTCTGTTTCTGCCCCTCTGTTTGCCACCCTCTGTTTGCCGCACTCTGTTTGCCGCCCTCTGTTTGCCGCCCTCTGTTTGTGGCCCACTGTTTGCTGTCCTCTGTTTGCTGCCCTTTGTTTGGGCCCTCTGTTTGCCAACCTCTGTTCGTCGCCCTCTGTTTGGGGCCCTTTGTTTGCCGCCCTCTCTTTGCCAGCCTCTGTTTGCTGTCCTATGTTTGCCTCCTTCTGTTTGCCGCCCTCTGTTTGCCGCCCTCTGTTTGTCGCACTCTGTTTGGGGCCCTGTGTTTGGGGACTTGTGCTTGGGGCCCTGTGTTTGGGGCCCTCTGTTTGCCCCCCTCTGTTTGCCGCCCTCTGTTTGTCGCACTCTGTTTGGGGCACTCTATTTGGGGCACTCTATTTGGGGCCCTCTGTTTAGGGCCCTCTGTTTGCCGTCCTGTCGTGCCGCCCTCTCTTTGCTGCCCTCTGTTTGCCGTCCTCTGTTTACTGCCCTCTGTTTGGGGCCCACTGTTTGGGGCCCTCTGTTTGATGCCCTCGGTTTGGGGCTCTCTGTTTGCTGCCCTCTGTTTGCCGCCCGCTGTTTGCTGCCCTATGTTTGCCTCCGTCTGTTTGCCGTCCTCTGTTTGGGGCCCTCTGAAAGCCGTTGTCTGTTTGCTGCCCTCTGTTCGGGGCCCTATGTTTGCCGGCCTCTGATTGAGGCCCTCTGTTTGCCGCCCTCTGTTTGCCGTCCTCGGTTTGCCACCCTATGTTTCCCTCCTTGTGTTTGCCGCCCTCTGTTTGGGGCCCTCTGTTTGCCATCCTCTGTTTGCCGCCCTCTGTTTGCTGCCCTCTGTTTGCCGTCCTCTGTTTGCTGCCCTCTGTTTGCCGCCCTCCATTTGCCGCACTCTGTTTACTGCCCTCTGTTTGGGTCCCTCTGTTTGCCGCCCTCTGTTTGGGTCCCTCTGTTTGCCCCCCTCTGTTTGCCGCCCACTGCTTGCCGTCGTCTGTTTGCCGCCCTCTGTTTGGGGCCATCTGTTTGCCGCCCTCTATTTGGGGCCCTCCTTTTGGGGCCCTCTGTTGCCGCCGTCTGTTTGCCGCCCTCTCTTTGCTGCTGTCTGTTTGCCACCCTCTGTTTACTGACCTCTGTTTGGGGCCCACTGTTTGGGGCCCTCTGTTTGACGCTGTCGGTTTGGGGCCCTCTCTTTGCTGCCGTCTGTTTGCCGTCCTCTGTTTACTGCCCTATATTTGCCTCCTTCTGTTTGTCACCCTCTGTTTGGGGCCCTCTGTTTTCCGTCCTCTGTTTGCTGCCCTCTGTTTGGGGTCCTCGGTTTGCCATCCTCTGTTTGCTGCCCTATATTTGCCTCCTTCTGTTTGCCACCCTCTGTTTAGGGCACACTGTTTAGCGCCCTCTGATTGCCGCCCTCTGTTTGCTTTCCTCTGTTTGCCGCCCTCTGTTTGGGCCCTCTGTTTGCCGCCCTCTGTTTTCCACCCTCTGTTTGGTGCCCTCTGTTTGTTGCCCTCTGTTTGCCGCCCTCTGTTTGCCACCCTCTGTTTGCAGCCCTCTGTTTGGGGCGCTGTGTTTGGATCCCTCTGTTTGCCGCCCTCTATTTGGGGCCCTCAGTTTGCCGCCCTGTGTTTGCCGCCCTCCCTTTGCTGCCATCTGTTTGCCGCCCTCTGTCTACTGCCCTCTGTTTGGGGCCCACTGTTTGGTGCCCTCTGTTTGATGCCCTCGTTTTGGGGCCCTCTGTTTGCTGCCCTCTGACTGCCACCCTCTGTTTGCCGCATTATGTTTGTGTCAGTCTGTTGGCCACCCTCTGATTAGGGCCCTCTGATTGCCACCCTCTGTTTGCCGTCCTCTGTTTGCTGCCCTCTGTTTGGGGTCCTCGGTTTGCCACACTCTGTTGGCCGCCCTCTGATTGGGGCCCTCTGTTTGCCATCCTCAGTTTGCTGCCCTCTGTTTGGGGCATTCTGATTTGCGTCCCCTGATTGCCGCCCTCTGTTTGCAGCCCTCTGTTTGCCGCCCTCTGTTTGCCGTCCTTTGTTTGCTGCCGTCTGTTTGCCGCCCTCTGTTTGCATCCCACTGTTTGCCGCGCTCTGTTTGCCTACCCCTGTATTTGCGGCCCTCTGTTTGGGGCCCTCTGTTTGCCGCCCTCTCTTTGCCGCTGTCTGTTTGCCGCCCTCTGTTCACTGCCCTCTGTTTGGGTCCCACTGTTTGTGGCCCCCTGTTTGACTCCCGCTGTTTGCTGCCCTCTGTTTGGGTACTTTGTTTGCCGCCCTTTGATTTCCGCTCTCTGTTTGGCGCCCACTGTTTGCCGCCCTCTGTTTGCCTCCATCTGTTTGCCGCCTTCTGTTTGGGGCCCTCTGTTTGTGACCCTCCGTTTGCCGCTCTCTTTTTGCTGCACTCTGTTTGCCGCCCGCTGTTTGCCGCCTTCTGTTTAGGGCCCTCTCTTTGCCTCCCTCTGTTAGGGGCCCTCTGTTTGGGGCCCTCTGTTTGCCGCCATCTCTGTGTCACCATTTGATTGGGTCCCTCAGTTTGCCACCCTCTGTTTGCTACCCTCTGTTTATTGCCCGCTGTTTGCTGCCCTCTGTTTGCTGCCCTCCGTTTGCCGCCCTCTGTAAACTGTCCTCTGATTGGGGCCCTCTGTTTGCCGCCGGATCTTTCCCTCCCTCTGTTTGCCGCCTTCTGTTTGGGGCCCTCTTTTTGCCGCCCTCTGTTTGCCCCCCTCTGTTTGCCGCCCTCTGTTTGTCGCACTCTGTTTGGGGCCCTCTGTTTAGGGCCCTCTGTTTTTCCGCCCTCTGTTTGCCACACTCTGTTTTGGGCCATCTGTTTGCAGCCCTCTGTTTGTCACCCTCTGTTTGTCGCCCTCTATTTGCCGCCCTCTGTTTGCCGCCCTCTGTTTGCCGCACTCTCTTTGGGGCCATCTGTTTGCAGCCCTCTTTTTGCCGCCCTCTGTTTTCCACCCTCTGTTTATCGCCCTCTGTTTACCGCCCTTTGTTTGCCGCCCTCTATTTGCCGTACTCTGTTAACTGCCTTCTGTTTGGGGCCCTCTGTTTGCCGCCTTTTGTTTGCTGCCATCTGCTTGGGTCTCTGTGCTTACCGCCCTCTGTTTGGCCTCTGTTTGCCTCTCTCTGTTTGCCGCCCTCTGTTTGCCATAGTCTGATTGGACCCTCTGTTTGCCGCCCTCTGTTTGCCGCCTTCTGTTTGGGGCCCTCTGTTTGCCGCCCTCTGTTTGCCGCCCTCTGTTTGCGCCTCTGTTTGCCACCCTCTGTTTCCTTCCCTCTGTTTGCCGCCCTCTGTTTGCCTCTGGGGACCCTCTGTTTGCCGCCCTCTGTTTGCCGCCCTCTGTTTGCCGCCCTCTGTTTGCTGCCTTCTGTTTGACGCCCATTCTTTGCGGCCCTCTGTTTGCCGCCCTCTGTTTCCCGTCCTCTGTTTGCTGCCCTCTGTTCGCTGCCCTCTTTTTCCCCCCTCTGTTTGCCGCCCGCTGTTTGCTGCCTTCTGTTTGCCGCCCTATGTTTGCCTACCTCTGTTTGGGCCACTCTGTTTGCCACCCTCTGTTTGCCGCCCTCTGTTTGCCACCCTCTGTTTTTTGCCTTCTGTTTGGGGCCCTCTGTTTACCGCCCTCCGTTTGCCGCCCTCTGTTTGCCGCACTCTGTTTGTCATCCGCTGTTTGCCACCTTCTGTTTGGGGAACTCTGTTTGCCGCCGTCTGTTTGCCGCCCTCTGTTTTCCGCCCTCTGTTTGCTGCCCTCTGTTTGGGGCAATCTGTTTGCCGCCCTCTGTTTGCCGTCCTCTTTTTTCCGCCCTCTGTTTGCCGTCCTCTGTTTGCCGCCCTCTGTTTGCCGCCCTCTGTTTGCCACCCTCTGTTTGGGGCCATCTGTTTGCCGACCTCTGTTTGCCGCCCTCTATTTGCCGCCCTCTGCGTGCCATCCTCTGTTTGGGGCCCTCTGTTTGCCATCCTCTGTTTGCCGCACTCTGTTTGCGGCCCTCTATTAGCCGGTCATCTGTTTCCCGCCCTCTGTTTGTCGCCTTCTGCTTGCCGGCCTCTTTTTGCCGCCTTCTGTTTGAGGCCCTCTGTTATCCGCTCTCTGTTTGCCGCCCTCTGTTAGCCGCCTCCTGTGTGGGTCCCTCTGTTTCCCACCCTCTGTTTGCTGCCCTCTGTTTGATGCCCTCCGTTTGGGGTCCTCTGTTTGCCGCCCCCTTTTTGCTGCCCTTTCTTTCCCCCTCAGCTTGCGGCCCTCTGTTTGCCGCCCTGTTTGCCGCACTCAGTTTGCACCCCTCTGTTTGCCGCCCTCTGTTTGCACCCCTCTTTTTGCTGCCCTCTGTTTGCCACGCTCTGTTTCCGGCCTCTTTTTGGGGTCCTCTGTTTGCCGCTCTCTGTTTTCCCCTCTCTGTTTCCCACCCTCTGTTTGCCTCACTCTGTTTGCCGCCCTCTGTTTGCCTCCCTCTGTTTGCCGCCCTCTGTTTGCCGCCCTCTTCTTGCCGCCCTCTGTTTGCGGCACTCTGTTTGGGGCCCTCTGCTTGCCGCCCTCTGTTTGCTGCCCTCTGTTTGACGCCCTCTGTTTGGAGCCCTCTGTTTGCCGCCCTCTGTTTGCCATGCTCTATTTTCCGCCCTCTTTTTGGGGTCCGCTGTTTGCCGCTCTCTGTTTTCCCCCCTCTGTTTGCCACCCTCTATTTGCCTCTCTCTGTGTGCTGCCCTCTGTTTGGGGCACTCTGTTTGCCGCGATCTGTTTGCCGTGCTCTGTTTGCTGCCATCTGTTTGCTGCCCTCTGTTTGCCGCCATCTGTTTGCCGCCCTCTGTTTGCCACCCTCTGTTTGGGGCCCTCTGTTTGCCTTCCTCTGTTTGCTGCCATCTGTTTGCCGCCCTCTGTTTGCCACCCTCTGTTTGGGGCCCTCTGTTTGCCATCCTCTGTTTGCCTCTGTCTGTTTGCCTCCCTCTGTTTGCCACCCTCTGTTTGCCGCCCTGTCTTTGCTGCCCTCTGCGTGCCGTCCTATGTTTGGGGCCCTCTGTTGGGGCCCTCTGTTTGCGCCCTCTGTTTGTCTCCATCTGTTTGTCGCCCTCTGTGTGCCGCCCTCTTTTTACCGCCCTCTGTTTGCCGCCCTCTGTTTAACGCCCTCTGTTTGGGGCACTCTGTTTGCCGCCCTCCGTTTGCTGCCCTCTCTTTGCCGCACTCTGTTTGTCTTCCGCTGTTTGCCGCCTTCTGTTTGGGACCTCTGTTTGCTGCCCTCTGTTTGCTGCCCTCAGTTTGACGCCCTCTGTTTGTCGCCCTCTGTTTGCCACCCTCTGTTTGCCGCCCTCTGTTTGGTGCCCTCAGTTTGCCGTCCTCTTTTTACCTCAATCTGTTTGCTGCCATCTGTTGTTCCGCCCTCCGTAAACTGCCCTCTGTTGGCGGCCCTCTGTTTGTGCCTCTCAGCCTGCTGCCCTGTGTTTGCCGCCCTCTGTTTGCCGCACTCAGTTTGCACCCCTCTGTTTGCCACCCTCTGTTTGCCGTGCTCTGTTTTTCGCCCACTTTTTGGGGTCCTCTGTTTGCCGCTCTCTGATTTCCGCCCTCTGTTTGCCACCCTCTGTTTGCCTCTCTCTGTGTGCCGCCCTCTGTTTGGGGCACTCTGTTGCCGCCATCTGTTTGCCGCCCTCTGTTTGCGACCCTCTGTTTGCCGCCCTCTGTTTGCCGTCCTCTGTTTGTCGCCCTCTGTTTGCCGCATTCTGTCTGCTGCCCTCTGTTTGCCGCCCTCTGTTTGGAGCTCTCGGTTTGCCGCCCTTTCATTGCCGCCCTCCACTTGCCGCCCTCTGTTTGCCGCTCTCTCTTTGCCACCCTCTGTTTGCCGTCCTATGTTTTGGGCACTCTGTTTGACGCCCTCTGTTTGCCTCCTTCTGTTTGCCACCCTCTGTTTGCCACTCTCTCTTTGCCGCCCTCCGTTTGCTGCCCTCTGTTTGGGGCACTCTGTTTTGCGCCCTCTGTTTGCCGCCGTCTGAGTGCCTCCCTCTGTTTGCCGCCTTCTGTTTTCTGCCCTCTGTTAACTGCCCTCTGCTTGGGGCCCTCTGTTTGGGTCCCTCTGTTTGCTGCCCTCTGTTTGGGACCTTTCTTTGCCAACCTCTGTTTTCCGTCCTCTGTTTGCCACCCTCTTTTTGCTGCACTCAGTTTGGGGCCATGTGTTTGCAGCCCTCCGGTTGCCGCCCACTGTTTACCGCCCTCTGTTTGCCGCCCTCTGCTTTGGACCTTTGTTTACCGACATCTGTTTTCCGCCCTCTGTTTGCCCCCCTCTATTTTCCGCCCTCTGTTTGCTGCCCTCTGTTTGACGCCCTCTGTTTGGGACCTTTGTTTGCCGACCTCTGTTTGCCGCCCTCTGTTTGCTGCCCTGTGTTTGTGCCCTCTGTTTGCTGCCCTCTGTTTGACGCCATCTGTTTCGGACCCTCTGTTTGCCGCCCTCTATTTACCGCACTCTGTTTGCCGCCCTCTGTTTGTCACCCTCTGTTTGCCGTCCTCCTTTTACCGCAATCTGTTTGCTGCCGTCTGTTGTTCCGCCCTCTGTAAACCGCCCTCAGTTGGCGGCCCTCTGTTTGGGCCCCTCAGCTTGCGGCCCTCTGTTTGCCGCCCTCTGATGGCAGCCCTCTTTTTGCCGCCCTCTGTTTGTCGCGCTCTGTTTTCTGCCCTCTTTTTGGGGTCCTCTGTTTGCCGCTGTCTGTTTTCCGCCCTCTTTTTGCCACCCTCTGTTTGCCGCCCTCTGTTTGCCATATTCTGATTGGGAAACTCTGTTTGCCACCCTCTGTTTCCTTCTCTCTGTTTGCCGCCTTCTGTTTGGGGACGTCTGTTTGCCGCCCTCTGTTTGCCGCCCTCGGTTTGCCGCCCACTGTTTGCTGCCCTCTGTTTGACGCCCTTTGTTTGCGGCCCTCTGTTTGCCGCCCTATGTTAGCCGAATTCTGTGTGGGTCCCTCTGTTTACCACCCTCTGTTTGCTGCCCTCTGGTTGATGCCCTCCATTTGGGGACATCTGTTTGCCGCTCTCTTTTTGCTGCCCTTTTTTTCCCCCTCAGCTTGCGGCCCTCTGTTTGCAGCCCTGTTTGCCGCACTCAGTTTGCACCCCTCTGTTTGCCGCCCTCTGTTTGCAGCCCTCTTTTTGCCGCCCTCTGTTTGCCACGTTCTGTTTCCCGCCCTCTTTTTGGGGTCCTCTGTTTGCCGCTCTCTGTTTTCCCCCCTCTGTTTGCCACCCTCTGTTTGCCTCACTCTGTTTGCCACCCTCTGTTTGGAGCACTCGGTTTGCCGCCCTTTCATTGCCGCCCTCCACTTGCCGCCCTCAGTTTGCCGCTCTCTGTTTGCCGCCCTCTGTTTGCCGCCCTCTGTTTTGGGCACTCTTTTTGCCGCCCTCTGTTTGCCGCCATCTGTTTGCCGACCTCTGTTTGTCGCCCTCTGCTTGGGGCCCTCGGTTTGCCATCCTCTGTTTGCCTCCGTCTGTTTGCCTCCCTCTGTTTGCCGCCCTCTGTTTGCCGCCCTCTGTTTGCCTCCCTCTGCCTGCCGCCCTCTGTTTGCCGCCCTCTGTTTGCCGCCCTCTGTTTGCCGCCCTCTGTTTGCCGCCCTCTGTTTGCCGCCCTCTTTTGCCGCCCTCTGTTTGCCGCCCTCTGTTTGCCGCCCTCTGTTTGCCGCCCTCTGTTTGCCGCCCTCTGTTTGCCGCCCTCTGTTTGCCGCCCTCTGTTTGCCGCCCTCTTCTTGCCGCCCTCTGTTTGCCGCCCTCTTTTGGGGCCCTCTGTTTACCGCCCTCCGTTTGCCGCCCTCTGTTTGCCGCCCTCAGTTTGTCTTCGGCTGTTTGCCGCTTTCTGTTTGGGGACCTCTGTTTGCCGCCCTCTGTTTGCCGCCCTCTGTTTGCTGCCCTCTGTTTGACGCCCTCTGTTTGGGACCCTCTGTTTGCCGCCCTCTGTTTGCCGCCCTCTGTTTGCCGCCCTCTGTTTGTCGCCCTCTGTTTCCCGTCCTCTTCTTACCGCAATCTGTTTGCCGCCGTCTGTTGTTCCACCCTCCGTAAACCGCCCTCTGTTGGCGGCCCTCTGTTTGGGCCCCTCAGCTTGCGGCCCTCTGTTTGCCGCCCTCAGTTTGCCGCACTCAGTTTGCACCCCTCTGTTTGCCGCCCTCTGTTTGCAGCCCTCTTTTTGCCGCCCTCTGTTTGCCACGCTCTGTTGTCCGCCCTCTTTTTGGGGTCCACTGTTTGCCGCTCTCTGTTTTCTCCCCTCTGTTTGCCACCCTCTGTTTGCCTCTCTCTGTGTGCGCCCTCTGTTTGGGGCACTCTGTTTGCCGCCATCTGTTTGCCGCCCTGTGTTTGCGGCCCTCTGTTTGCCGCCCTCTGTTTGTTGCCCTCTGTTTGCGGCCCTCTGTTTGCCGTCCTCTGTTTGCCGCCCTCTGTTTGCCTCCCTCTGTTTGCCACCCTCTGTTTGCCACCCTCTGTTTGGAGCCCTCAGTTTGCCGCCCTTTCAATGCTGCCCTCCACTTGCCGCCCTCAGTTTGCCGCTCTCTGTTTGCCGCCCTCTGTTTGCCGTTGTATGTTTTCGGCAATCTGTTTTCCGCCATCTGTTTGCTGCCCTATGTTTGCCGCCCTCTGTTTTGGGCACTCTGTTTGCTGCCCTCTGTTTGCCGCCATCTGTTTGCCGCCCTCTGTTTGCCACCTTCTGTTTGGGGCCCTCTGTTTGCCATCCTCTGTTTGCCTCCGTCTGTTTGCCTCCCTCTGTTTGCCACCCTCTGTTTGCCGCCCTCTGTTTGCTGCCCTCTGCGTGCCATCCTCTGTTTGGGGCCTCTGTTTGCCGCCTTCTGTTTGGGGTCCTCTGTTTGCCGCCCTCTGTTTGTCTCCATCTGTTTGTCGCCCTCTGTGTGCCGCCCTCTTTTTACCGCCCTCTGTTTGCCTCGCTCTGTTTGCTGCACTCGGTTTGCCGCCCTCTGTTTACTGCCCTCTGTTTAGGGCCCTCTTTCTTAGGCCGTCTGTTTGCTGCCCTCAGTTTGCCACCCCCTGTTTACCGCCCTCTGTTTGTCACCCTTCTGTTTTACTGCCCTCTGTTTGCCGCCCTCTGTTTGCCGCACTCTGTTTGTCTTCCGCTGTTTGCCACCTTCTGTTTGGGGACCTCTGTTTGCTGCAATCTGTTTGCCGCCCTCTGTTTGGAGCCCTCGGTTTGCCACCCTTTCATTGCCGCCCTGTATTTGCCGCCCTCTGTTTGCCGCTCTTGGTTTGCCGCCCTCTGTTTGCCGTCCTATGTTTTCGGCACTCTGTTTGCCGCCCTCTGTTTGTCACCATCTGTTTGCCGCCCTCTGTTTGCCACCCTCTGTTTGGGGCCATCTGTTTGCGTCCCTCTGTTTGCCTCCCTCTGTTTGCCGCCCTCTGTTTTCCGCTCTTGTTTGGGCCCTCTGTTTGCAACACTCTGTTTACCACCTCTGTTTGCCGCCCTCTGTTTGCCACCCTCTGTTTGCCGCCCTCTGTTAACTGCACTCTGTTTGGGACGCTCTGTTTGGGGCCCTCTGTTTGCCACCCTCTGTTTGCCGTCCTGTTTTTGCCTCCCTCTGTTTTCCGCCCTCTGTTTGACGCCCTCTGTAAACTGCACTCTGCTTGGGGCCCTCTGTTTGCTGCCCTCTTTTTGCTGCCCTCTGTTTGGAGCTCTCTGTTTGCTGCCCTCTCTTTGCCTCCCTCTGTATGCCTCACTCAGTTTGCCACCCTCTGATTGTCGCACTCTATTTGCCGCCCACTGTTTGCCGCCCTCTGTTTGACGCCCTCTGTTTGCCGCCCCCTGTATGTCGCCCTCTGTTTGCCACGCTCTGTTTGCCGCTCTCTGTATGCCGCCCTCTGTTTGCCACCTTCTGTTTGGGGCCCTCTGTTTGCTGCCCTCTGTTTGCCGCCCTCCATTTGCCGCCCTCTATTTGCCACCCTCTGTTTGCCATCCTCTGTTTGCCGGCCTCTGTTTGCCTCCGTCTGTTCGCCGCCATCTGTTTGGGGGCCTCTGTTTGCTGCATTCTATTTGCCGGCGTCTGTTTGCCGGCCTCTGTTTGCCGCGCTATGTTTGCCTCCTTCTGTTTGCCACCTTCTGTTTGGAGTCCTCTGTTTGCCTCCCTCTGTTTACCGTCCTCTGATTGCTGCCGTCTGCTTGCCGCCCTCTGTTTGCTGCCCACTGTTTGGGGCCCTCTTTTTGCCACCACACGTTTGCCGCTCTCTGTTTGAGGCCCTAAGTTTTCGTCCTCTGTTTGCCGCACTCTGTTTGCCGCCCTCTGTTTGCCTCCCTCTGTTTGCCGCCCTCTGCTTGCCGCCCTCTGTTTGGTGCACTCTGCTTGCCGCCCTCTGTTTGTGTCCCTCTGTTTGCCGATCTCTTTGCTGCCCTCTATTTGCAGCACTCTGTTTGGGGCACTCTGATTACCGCCCTCTGTTTGCTGCCCTCTCTTCACTGTGCTCTGTTTGGGGCCCTCTGGTTTTGGCCCTCTGTTTGCCGCCCGCTGTTTGCTGCCCTCTGTTTGCCGCACTCTGTTTGCCCCCTCTGCTTGCCGCCCTCTGTTTGCTGCGCTCTGTTTGCCGCCCTCTGTTTACTGCCCTCTATTTGGGGCCCTCTGTTTGGTGCCCTCTTTTTGCTGCCCCCTGTTTGCCGCCCTCTGTTTGGGGCCCTCTTTTTGTCGCCCTCTGTTTGCCGCCCTCTGTTTACTGCCGTCTTTTTGGCACCCTCTGTTTGCTGCCCTCTGTTTGCCGCCCTCTGTTTGCCGCCTTCTGTTTGGGTCCCTCTGTTTGCCTCCCTCTGTTTGCCGCACTCTGTTTGCCTCCCTCTGCTTGCCACCTTCGGTTTGGTGCTCTCTGTTTGCAGCCCTCTGTTTGCTGCCCTCTGTTTGCCCACCACTGTTTGCCGCCCTCTGTTTGGGGCCCTCTGTTTGCCGCTATCTGTTTTCTGCCCTCTGCTTGGGTCCTCCTGTTTGCCGCCCTCTGTTTGCCGCTCTCTGATTCCCGCCCTCTGTTTGCCACCCTCTGTTTGCCGCCAAATGTTTGCCCCCTTCTGTTTGCCGCCGTCTGTTTGGGGCCCTCTGTTTGCCGTCCTCTATTTGCTGCACTCTGTTTGGGGCACTCTGTTTGGTGCCCTCTGTTTGCCGCCCTCTGTTTTCCGCCCACTGTTTGCTGCTCTCTCTTTTGGGCCCTCAGTTTGCCGAGCTCTATTTGCTGCCCTATGTCTGCCTCTGTCTGTTTGGCGCGGTCTGTTTGGTGACCTCAGTTAGGGGCACCCTGTTTGCCACCCACTGTTTGGGGCCTTCTGTTTGCCGCCCTCTGTTTGCTGCCCAGTGTTTGCTGCCCTCTCTTTCAGCCCTCTGTTTGCTGCGCTCTGTTTGCCGCCCTCTGTTTACTGCCCTCTGTTTGGGGCCCTCTGTTTGGGGCACTCTGTTTGGGGCACTCTGTTTGCCGCCCTCTGTTTGCATTCCTCTGTTTGCTGCGCTCTGTTTGCCGCCCTCAGTTTACTGCCCTCTGTTTGGGGCCCTCTGTTTGGGGCCCTCTGTTTGGGGCGCTCTGTTTGCCGCCCTCTGTTTGCTGCCCTGTGTTTGCTGCCCTCTCTTTCAGCCCTCTGTTTGCTGCGCTCTGTTTGCCGCCCTCTGTTTACTGCCCTCTGTTTGGGCCCTCTGTTTGGGGCACTCTGTTGGGCATCTGTTTGCCGCCCTCTGTTTGCATTCCTCTGTTTGCTGCGCTCTGTTGCCGCCTCAGTACTGCCCTCTGTTTGTGGCCCCTGTTTGGGGCCCTCTGTTTGGGCCCTCTGTTTGCCGCCCTCTGTTTGCTGCCTCTGTTTGCCGCCCTCTGTTTGCTGCCCTCTGTTTGCTGCGCTCTGTTTGCCGCCCTCTGTTTACTCCCTCTGTTTGCGGCCCTCTGTTGGGGCACTCTGTTTGTTTTGCCGCCCTCTGTTTGCTGCCCTCTGTTTGCGCCCTCTGTTTTTTTTTGCCGCCCCCTGTTTACTGCCCTCTGTTTGTCGCCCTCTGTTTGCCGCCCTCTGTTTACTGCTCTCTTTTTGGCGCCCTCTGTTTGCCACCCTCTGTTTGCCGCAATTTGTTTGCCGCCCTCTGTTTGCCGCCTTCGTTTTGCGGCTTTCTGTTTGCCGAGCTCTGTTTGCCGCCCTCTGTTTACTGCCCTCTGTTTGGTGTCCTCTTTTGTGGCCCCCTGTTTGCCGCCCTCTGTTTGCTGCCCTCGGTTTGCCGCCTTCTGTTTGCCGCCCGATGTTTGCCTCCGTCTGTTTGGCGCCGTCTGTTTGCTGACCTCTGATTGGGGCACTCTGTTTGCCGCCCTCTGTTTGCCACCCTCTGCTTGCCGCACTCTGTTTGCCACCCTCTATTTGGGGCCCTCTGCTTGCCGCCCTCAGTTTGCCACCCTCAGAAAGCCGCCCTCTGTTTGCTTTCCTCTGTTTGCTGCGCTCGGTTTGCCGCCCTGAGTTAGTTGCCCTCTGCTTGCCGCCTTCTGTTTGGGGCCCTTGTTTGGGGCCCTCTGTTGCGCCGCGTTGCCGCTTCTCTTGCCGCCCTGTGTTTTGCCTACCTCTGTTTGGCACTGTCTGTTTGCTGACCTCTGATTGGGGGCACTCTGTTGCCGCACTCTGTTTGCCGCACTCTGTTTGCCGCCCTCTTGTTTGCCGCACACTGTTTGCCGCACGCTGTTTGCCGCCTTCTGTTTGCCACCCCATGTTTGCCTATCTCTGTTTTCCGCCCTCTGTTTGCCGCCCACTGTTTGCATCCCTCAGTTTGATGCCCTCTGTCTGCCGCCTCCTGTTTGGGGCCCTCTGTTTGGGGCCCTCTGTTTGCTGCCCTCTGTTCCCTCCCCTCTGTTGCCGCCCTCTGTTTGCACCCTCTGTTTCCCTCCCTCCGTTTGCAGCCCTCTGTTTGCCGCCCACTGTTTGCATCCCTCAGTTTGATGCCCTCTGTCTGCCGCCTCCTGTTTGGGGCCCTCTGTTTGGGGCCCTCTGTTTGGGGCCCTCTGTTTGCTGCCCTCTGTTTCCCTCCCTCTGTTTGCCGCCCTCTGTTTGCCACCCTCTGTTTCCCTCCCTCCGGTTGCAGCCCTCTGTTTGCCGCTCTCTGTTTGCTGCCTTCTGTTTGGGGCCCTCTGATTGCCTCCCTCCGTTTGCCGCCCTCTGATTGCCGCACTCTGTTTGCCTTCAGCTGATTGACACCCTCTATTTGGGGACCTTGGTTTGCCGCCCTCTGTTTCCCGCCCACTGTTTGCTGCAATCAGTTTGCCGCCCTCTGTTTGTCGCCCTCTGTTGACTGCCCTCTGTTTGGGGCCCTCTGTTTGGGGAACTCTCTTTGCTGCCCACTGTTTGCCACCCTCTGTTTGCCGTCCTCTTCTTGCCTCCATCTGTTTGCCGCCCTCTGATTGATGCCCTGTGTTTTGGGCCCTCTGTTTGCCGCCCTCTGTTTTCCACACTCTGTTTGCTGCCCTCTGTTTACGGCCCTCTCTTTGGCGCACTCTGCTTGCCATCCTCTGTTTCCCTCTCTCTGTTTGCCGCCCACAGTTTTTTGCCCTCTATTTGCCGCCTTCTGGTTGGGGCCCTTTGTTTGCCGCCCTCTGTTTGCGGCCCTCTGTATGCTGCCCTCTTTTTGCCACCCTCTCTTTCTCTCCCTCTGTTTGCCGCCCTCTGTTTGCCACCCTCTGTTTCCCTCCCTCTGTTTGCCACCCTCTGTTTGCTGCCCTCTGTTTGCTGCCCTATGTTTGCCTACCACTGTTTGGCGCCTTCTGTTTGCTGACCTCTGATTGGGGCACTCTGTTTGCTGCCCTCTGTTTGTCGCACTCTGTTTGCCACCCTCTGTTTTCCGCCCTCTGTTTGGGGCCCTCTGTTTTCTGCTCTCATTTTGCTGCCCTCTGTTTGCCGCCATCTGCTGCCCTCTTTTTGGGTCCTTTGATTGCCCCCCTCTATTTGCTGCCCTCTGTTTGCCACTCTCTGTTTGCCGCCCTCTGTTTGCCACCCTCTGTTTTCTGCCCTATGTTTGGGGCCCACTGATTGGGGCCCTCTGTTTGCCACCCTCTGTTTGGGGCCATCTGTTTGCTGCACTCTGTTTGCCGCTCTCTGTTTGCCGCCCGATGTTTGCCTCCGTCGTTTGGCCACCCTCTGATTGGGGCCCACTGTTTGCCGTCCTCTGTTTGCTGCCCTCTGTTTACGGCCCTCTGTTTGCCGCCCTCTGTTGGCCGCCCTCTGATTGGGGCCCTCTGTTTGGGGCCCTCTGTTTGCCGCCCTCTGTTTGCCGACCTCTGTTTGCCGCCCTCTTTTTTATGCCCTCTGTTTGCCTCCCCCATGTTTGGGGCCCTCTGTTTGGGGTCCTCTGTTTGCCGCCCTCTGGTTGCGGCCCTCTCTTTGCAGCCGTCGATTTGCTGCACTCTGTTTACTGCCCTCTGTTTGGGGCCCTTTATTTGGGGCCCTCTGTTTGCCGCCCTCTGTTTACTGCCCTCTGTTTGGGGCCCTTTGTTTGGGGCCCTCTGTTTGCCGCCCTTTGTTTAGGGGCCCTCTGTTTGCCGCCCTCTGTTTGCCACCCTCCGTTTGCCGCTCTCTTTTTTCCGCACTCTGTTTACCGCCCGCTGTTTGCCGCCTTCTGCTAAGGGCCATCTGTTTGCCGCACTCTGTTTCCCTCCTTCTGTTTGCCGCCCGCAGTTTGTGGCCCTCTGTTTGCCGTCCTGTGTTTGCTGCCCTCTGTTTGGGGCCCTCTGTTTGCCACCCTCTGTTCGCCGCCATCTGTTTGGGGCCCTCTGTTTGCCGCAGTCTGTTTGCCGCACTCTGTTTGCTGCCCTCTGTTTGCCGCCCTCAGTTTTGCGCCCTATGTTTGCTTCCTTCTGTTTGCCGCCCTCTGTTTGGGGCACTCTGTTTGCCGTCCTCTGTTTGCTGCCCTCTGTTTGGGGCACTCTGTTTGCCGCCCTCAGTTTGCCGCCCTATGTTTGCCTCCTTCTGTTTGCCGCCCTCTGTTTGGGCACTCTGTTTGCCGTCCTCTGTTTGCTGCTCTCTGTTTGGGGCCCTCTGCTTGCCGCCTTGTGTTAGGGGCCTCTGTTTAGGGCACTCTGTTTGCCGTCCTCTTTCGCCTTCTGTACGCCGCCCTCTCTTTGCAACCCTCTGTTTGCAGCTGTCTGTTTCCCGCGCTCTGTTTGCCGCCTTCTGTTTGCTGCCCTCTGTTTGGGGCCTTTGATTGCCACCCTCTGTTTGCCGCCCTCTGTTTGGGCCAACTGTTTGCAACTGTGTGTTTGCTGCCCTCTGTTTGTCGCCCTCTGTTTGCGCAATCTGCTTGCCGCCCTCTGCTTGCCGCCCTCTGTTTGAGGCACTCTGTTTGCCGTCCTCTGTCTGCTGCCCTCTGTTTGGGGCCCTCTGTTTGGGGGCCTCTGTTTGCCGCCCTTTGTTTAGGGGCCATCTGTTTGCTGCCCTCTGTTTGCCACCCTCCGTTTGCCGCTCTCTTTTTTCCGCACTCTGTTTGCCGCCCTCTGTTTGCATCCCTCTGTTTGCCACCCTCTGTTTGCCACCTTCTGTTTGGGGCCCTCTCTTTGGGGGCCTCTGTTTGCCGCCCTCTGTTTGCCGCCCTCTGTTTGCCGCCCTCTGTTTGCCGCCCTCTGTTTGCCGCCCTCTGTTGCCGTCCTATGTTTGCGGCCCTCTGTTTGCCGCCCTCTGTTTGCCGCCCTCTGTTTGCCACCCTCTCTTTTCCGCCCTCTGTTTGCTGCCCTCTGTTTATGCCCTCTGCTTGGGGTGCTCTGTTTGGGACCCTCTGTTTGCCGCAATCTGTTTGCATCCCTCTGTTTGCCACCCTCTGTTTGCCACCTTCTGTTTGGGGCCCTCTGTTTGGGGGCATCTGTTTGCCGCCCTCTGTTTGCATCCCTCTGTTTGCCACCCTCTGTTTGGCGCCTTCTGTTTGACGCCTTCTGTTTGCCGCCCTCTGTTTGCCGCCCTATGTTTGCTTCCGTCTGTTTGCCACCCTCTGATTGGGGCCCTCTGTTTGCCGCCCTCTGTTTGCCGTCCTCTTTTTGGTCCCTCTGTTTCCCTCTCTCTGTTTGCTGCATTCTGTTTGGGGCTCTCTGTTTGCCGCCCTCTTTTTGCCGCCCTCTGTTTGGAGCCCTCTGCTATCGCCCTCTGTTTGCCGCCCTCTGTTTTCCCCCCTCTGTTTACTACCCTCTGTTTGGGGCCCTCTGTTTGCCGCCCTGGGTTTGCTGCCTTTTGTTTGTGTCCGTCTGTTTCCCGCTCTCTGATTGCTGCCCTCTGTTTGCCGCTCTCTGTTTGCCGCCTTCTGTTTGGGGCCCTCTGTTTGCCTTCCTCTGTTTGCCACCCTCTCTTTGCCGTCCTCTGTTTTCCGCCCTCTCTTTGTCGACCTCTGTTTGGGGCCCACTGTTTGGAGCCCTCTGTTTGCCGCCCTCTCATTGCCGCCCTCTGTTTGCCGCCCTCTGTTTGCGGCCTTCTGTTTGCAGCCCTCTGTTTGCCGCCCTGTCGTTGCCGCCCTCTGTTTGTTACCCTCTTTTTGGGGCCTTGTTTGCCCCCTCTGTTTGCCGCCCTCTGTTTGCCGCCTTCTGTTTGGGGCCCTCTGTTTGCCACCCTCAGTTTGCCGCTCTCTTTTTGCCGGACTGTTTGCCGCCCGCGGTTTGCCGCCTTCTGTTTAGGGCACTCTGTTTGCCGCCCTCCGTTTGCCACCCTCTGTTTGCCGCACTCTGTTTGCCACCCGCTGTTTGCCGCCTTCTGTTTGCCGCCCTATGTTTGCCTACCTCTGTTTGGCGCCGTCTGTTTGCTGACCTCTGATTGGGGCTCTCTGTTTGCAGCCTTCTGTTTGCCGCCCTCTGTTTGGGGCCCTTTGTTTGCTGTTCTCTGTTTGCCGCCCTCTGTTTGGGGCCCTCTGTTTAGGGCCCTCTGTTTGGCGACCTCTGTTTGCCGCCCTCTGTTTGCTGCCGTCTGTTGGCCGCCCTATGTTTGCCTCCGTCTGTTTGTGAGGTCGTTTCTGACCTCTGATTGGAGTACTCTGTTTGCCGCCCTGTGTTTGTTGCACTCTGTTTGCCGCCCTCTGTTTTCCACCCTCTGTTTGGGATCCTCTGTTTGCCGCCCTCTGTTTGTGGCCTCTGTTTGGGGCCCTTTGTTTGCCGCCCTCTGTTTGCCGCCCTCTGTTTGCATCCCTCAGTTTGTTGCCCTCTGTTTTCTGCCTTGTGTTTGGGGCCTCTATTTGCCGCCCTCAGTTTGCCGCCCTCAGTTTGGGGCCCTCTGTTTATCGCCCTGTGTTTGCCTCCCTCTGTTTGCCTCCCTCTGTTTGCCGCCCTCTGCTTGCCGCCCTCTGCTTGCCGCCCTCTGTTTGGGGCACACTGTTGGCGGCCCTCTGTTTGCCGCCTACTGTTTGATGTCCTCTGTTTGCCGCCTTCTGTTTGTCGCCCTCTGTTTCTCGCCCTCTGTTTGCCGCCTTCTGCTTGCTGCCCTTTGTTTGGGGCACTATGATTGCTGCCCTCTGTTTGGTGCCCTTTGTTTGGGGCCCTCTGTTTGCCGCCTTCTTTTTGGTGCCCTCTGTTTTCCGCACTGTGTTTGCCGCCCTCTGTTTTGGTGCCCTTTGTTTGCCGCATTCTGTTTGCCTCCCTCTTTTTGCCTCCCTCTGTTTGCCGCCGTCTGTTTGCTGCCCTCTGCTTGCTGCCCTCTGTTTGGGGCACTATGATTGCTGCCCTCTGTTTGCTGTCCTTTGTTTGGGACACTCTGTTTGCCGCCGTCTGTTTGCCTCTCTCTGTTTGCCTCCCTCTCTTTGCCGCCCTCTGTTTGCCGCCATCTGTTTGCGGCCCTCTGTTTGCCGCCTTCTTTTTGGTGCCCTCTGTTTTCCGCACTGTGTTTGCCGCCCTCTGTTTTTCGCCCTCTGTTTGCCGTCCTCTGCTTGCCGCCCTCTGCTTGGGGCACTATGATTGCCGCCCTCTGTTTGCTGCACTTTGTTTGGGGCCCTCTGTTTGCCTCCCTCTGCTTGCCGCCCTCTGTTTGGGGCACTATGATTGCTGCCCTCTGTTTGCTGCCCTTTCTTTGGGGCACTCTGTTTGCCGCCCTCTGTTTGCCTCTCTCTGTTTGCCTCCCTCTCTTTGCCGCCCTCTGTGTGCGGCCCTCTGTTTGCCGCCTTCTTTTTGGTGCCCTCTGTTTGCCGCACTGTGTTTGCTGCCCTCTGTTTCTCGCCCTCTGTTTACCGCCCTCTGCTTGCCGCCCTCTGTTTGGGCACTATGATTGCCGCCCTCTGTTTGCTGCCCTTTGCTTGGGGCCCTCTGTTTGCCGCCCTCTGCTTGCCTCTCTCTGTTTGCCTCCCTCTCTTTGCCGCGCTCTGTTTGCCGCCCTCTGTTTGCCGCCCTCTGCTTGAGGCCCTCTGTTTGGGGCACTATGATTGCCACCCTCTGTTTGCTGCCCTTTGTTTGGGGCCCTCTCTTTGCCGCCGTCTGTTTGCCGCCCTCTGTTTATCACCCTCGGTTTGCTGCCTTCTGTTTTCCGCCCTCTGTTAAGGGCCCTCTTTCTGGGGACCTCTCTTTGGGGCCGTTTGTTTGCCGCCATGTGTTTGCCGCATTCGGTTTGCTGTTCTCTTTTTGCCTCCATCTGTTTTCTGCCCTCTGTTTGCAGCCTTCTGTTTGGGGCCCTCTGTTTGCACCCTGTGTTTGCTGCCCTCTGTTTGCCGCCCTTTGTTTGCCGCCCTCTGTTTGGGGCCATCAGTTTGCAGCCCTCTGTTTGCCGCCCTCAGTTTGCCATGCACAGTTTGCCACCCTCTGTTTATTGCCATCTGTTTGTGTCCCTCTGTTTGGGGCCCTCTGTTTGGGGCCCTCTCTTTGCCGCCTTCTGTTTGCCGCCTTGTGTTTGGGTCCCTCTGTTAACCGCCCTCTGTTTGCCGCCCTTAGTTTGCCGCCCACTGTTTGGCGCCCTCTGTTTGGCACCGTCTGTTTGCCGTCCTCTGTTTGGGGCCCTCTGTTTGCCGCCCTCTGTTTGGAGCCCTCTGTTTGCCGCCTTCACTTTGCCGCCCTCTGATCACTGCCTTCTGTTTGAGACCCTCTGTTTGCTGCCCTCTGTTTGCCGCCCTCTGTTTGCCGCCTTCTGTTTGCCACTTTCTGTTTGCCGCTCTCTGTTTGCCACCCTCTGTATGCCGCCCTCTCTCTGGTGCCCTCTGTTTGCCGCCCTCTGTTTGTGGCCCTCTGTTTGCGGCCCTCTGTTTGCCGCCTTCTATTTGCTGCCGTCTGTTTCCGCCCTCTGTTTGCCTCACTCTGTTGCCGCCCTCTGTTTGCCGCCCTTTGTTTTCTGCCCTCTCTTTGGGGCCCACTGTTTGGGGCCCTGTGTTTGCTGCCCTCTTTTGCCGACCTCTGTTTGCCACTCTCTGTTTGCCGCCCTCTGTTTGGGGCCCTCTGCTGCCGTCCTCTGTTTGCATCCCTCTGTTTGCCTCCCTCTGTGTGCTGTCCTGGGTTTGCTGCTCTCTGATTTCCGCCCTCTGCATGCCGCCCTCTGTTTGCCGCCCTCTAATTGCCTCCCTCTATTTTCCGCCTTTTGTTGGGGGCCCTCTGTTTGCCGCCCTCTGTTTCCGCCCTCTGTTTGCAGCACTCTGTTTGCGCCCTCTTTTGCCGCCCTCTGTTTGGGGCCCTCTGTTTGCCGCCCTCTGTTTGCCATCCTTGTTTTCCGCCCTCTTTTTGGGGCCCTCTGTTTGCCGCCCTCGTTGCCGCCCACTGTTTGCCCCCTTCTGTTTGCTGCCGTCTGTTTGATGCCATCTGTTTGGGGACCTCTGTTTGCCGCCCTCTCTTTGCCGCCCTCTGTTTGCCGCCCTCTGTTTGCTGCCCTCTGTTTGATGCCATCTGTTTGGGGCCCTCTGTTTGCCCCCCTCTGTTTGCCACCTCTTTTGTCCGCCTCTCTTTGCCGCCCTCTGTTTAGGTTCTTCTGTTTGCAACATTCTGTTTGATGCCCTCAGTTCATCGCCCTCTGTTTGCCGCCCGCTCTTTGACACCCTCTTTTTACTGCCCTCTGTTTGCCGTCCTCTGTTTCGCGCCCTCTTTTTGCCGCATTCTGTTTGCCTCCCTCAGTTTGCCGCCCTCTGTTTGCTGCCTTCTGATTGGGGCCCTCGGTTTTCCACCCTCTGTTTTCCGCAATCTCGTTGGGGACATCTGTTTCCCACTTTCTATTTGCTGCCCTCTGTTTGGGGCCCTCTGTTTGCCACCCTCTGTTTGCCGCACTCTCTTTGCCACCCTCTGTTTGTCGCCCTCTGTTTGCCACGCTCTGTTTGCCACCCGCTGTTTGCCGCCCTCTGTTTGGTATTCTCTTCTTGCCTCCCTCTATTTGCCGCCCTCTGTTTGACGCCCTCTGTTTGCTGCCCTCTGATTGGGGCCCTCGGTTTTCCACCCTCTGTTTTCCGCAATCTCGTTGGGGACCTCTGTTTGCCGCCTTCTATTTGCTGCCCTCTGTTTGGGGCCCTCTGTTTGTCGCCCTCTGTTTGCCGCCCTCTGTTTGCCGCCCTCTGTTTGCCGCCCTCTGTTTGGGGCCTTCTTTTTGCCATCCTCTGTTTGCCTCCCTCGGTTTGCTGCCCTCTGCTTGCCGTCCTCTGTTTGGGGCACTCTGTTTGCCGCCCTCTGTTTGCCGCCCTCTGTTTGCCGCCCTCTGTTTGCCGCCCTCTGTTTGGGGCCCTCTGTTTGCCGCCCTCTGTTTTCCGCACTCTGTTGCCGCCTTCTGGTTGGGCCCTCTGAAATCCACCCTCTGCTTCCGGCCCTCTGTTTGCCACCCTCTCTTTCTCTCCCTCTGTTTGCGGCCCTCTGTTTACTGCCCTCTGTTTGGGGCCCTCTGTTTGGGGCCCTCTGTATGTCGCCCTCTGTTTGCTGCCCTCTGTTTGCTGCCTTCTGTTTGCCGCCCTCTGTTTACTGCTGTCTTTTTGGCGCCCTCTGTTTGCTGGCCTCTGTTTACCACCCTCTGTTTGCCATCCGCTTTTTGCCTCCCTCTGTTTGCCACCCTCTGTTTGCCCCCATTTGTTTGCCACCCTCTGTTTTCCGCCCTCTGTTTGGCGCCATCTTTTTGCAGCCCTCTGTTTGCCGTCCTCTGTTTCTCGCCCTCTGTTTGCCGCACCCTGTTTGCCGGACTCTTTTTGCCGCCTTCTGTTTGCCGCCCTCTGTTTGGGGCCCACTGTTTGCTGCACTCTGTTTGCCCCCTCTGTTTGGGGCCCTCTGTTTGCCGCCCTCTGTTTGCCGCCCTCTGTTGCCACCCTCTGTTTCCCCTCTGTTTGGGGCCCTATGTTTGGAGCCGCCTGTTCATCACACTCTGTTTGTGGCCCTCTGTTGGCTCTGTTGCGTGTTGTTTGTTGTGTTTTTGGGTTTTGTTGTTTTTTTTGGGCCCTCTTTTTCCTGCCATCTGTCGAGGCCCTCTGTTTGGAGCTTTTTTGCCGCCCTCTGTTTCGCCCTCTGTTTGCCGCCTCCTGTTTGGGGCCCTCTGTTTGCCGCCTTCTGTTTGCCGCCCTCTGTTTGTCGCCCTCCAGTTGGGGCCCTCTGTTTGCCGCCCTGTGTTTGCCGCCATCTGTTTGTCGCCCTCTGTTTGCCGCACTATGTTTGCCGCCCTCTGTTTGCCGCCCTCGGTTTGCTGCCTTCTGTTTGCAGACCTCTGTTTGCTGCATTCTGTTTGGTGCCCTCTGTTTGCCGCCCTCCTTTTGCCGAACTCTGTTTGGGACCATCTGTTTGCCACCATCTGTTTGCCACCCTCTGTTTGCCGCCCTCTGTTTAGGGCCCACTGTTTGCCGCCTTATGTTTGCCGCCCTCTGTTTGGCGCCCTCTGTTTGTGGCCCTCCGTTTGCCGTCCTCTTTTTGCCGCCCTCTGTTTTCCGCCCTCTCTTTGCCACCCTCTGTTTGCCACCTTCTGTTTGGGTACCTCTGTTTGCCTCCCTCTAACTACCGCCCTCTGTTTGTCGCCCTCTGTTTGCTGCACTACGTTTGCTGCCCTCAGTTAATTGCACTCTATTTGGGGCCCTCTGTTTGGGGCCCTCTCTTTTTTACCCTCTGTTTGCCGCCCTCTGTTTGCTGCCCTCTGTTTGCCGCGCTCTTTTTGCCGCCCTCCGTTTTCCACTCTCTATTTGCCTCCCTCTGTTGGCCGCCCTCTGTTTGCCGCCCTCTGTTGCCGCCCACTGATTGGGGCCCTCTGTTTGCCGCCCTCTGTTTGCCGCCCTCTCTTTGCCGACAACTGTCTGGCGCCCTCTGTTTCCTGAGCTCTGTTTGCCGCCCTCTCTTTGCCGCTCCCTCTTTGGAGCCCTCTGTTTGCCGCCCTCTGTTTGCAGCCCCCTGTTTGGGGCCCTCTGTTTGCCATCTTCTGTTTGCCTCCCTCTGTTTGCCGCCCTCTGTTTGCTGCCCTCTGTTTGGGGCACTCTGTTTGGGAACCTGTGTTTGCCGCCCTCTGTATGCCGCCCTCTGTTTGCTGCCTTCTATTTGGCTCCCTCTGTTTTCCTACCTCTGTTTACCGCCCTCTCTTTGGGTCCCTCTGTTTGCCACCCTCTGTTTATCGCCCCCTGTTTGCCGCCCTCTGTTTTGGGCCCTCTGTTTGCCGCCCGCTATTTGCTGCCCTCTGTTTGCCGCCCTCTGTTTGCCGCACTCTGTTTGCCTCCTCTGCTTGCCGCATTCTGTTTGCTGCCCTCTGTTTGCCGCCCTCTGTTTGGGGCACTCTGTTTGGGACCCTGTGTTTGCCGCCCTCTGTTTGCCGCCCTCTGTTTGGGGCCCTCTGTTTGCTGCCGTCTGTTTGCCGCCCCCTGTTTGTCACCCTCTGTTTGCCGCCCTCTGTTTGCTGCTCACTGTTTGGGGCCCCTTTTGCCACCAGCCGTTTGCCGCCCTCTGTTTTGGGCCCTCTTTTTGCCGCCCGCTGTTTGCTGCCCTCTGTTTGCCGCCCTCTGTTGGCCGCCATCTGTTTGCCGCACTCTGTTTGCCGCCTCTGCTTGCCACCCTCTATTTGCTGCCCTCTGTTTGCTGCCCTCTGTTTGCCAATCCCTTTTTTCTGCCCTCTGTTTGGGTCCCCCTTGTTTACCGCCCTCTGTTTGCCGCCCTCTGTTTGGGACCCCCTGTTTGTCGCCTTCTGTTTGCCGCCCTCCGTTTGCTGCCCTTTGTGTGCCGCCCTCTGTTTGCCGCCCTCTGTTTGACACCCTCTGTTTGATGCCCTCTGTTTGCCGCCCTCTTTTTGGGGCCCTCTGGTTGCCGCCCTCTGTTTGCTGCCCTCTCTTCGTCGCCTTCAGTTTTGCAGCCCACTTTTTGCCGGACTGTGTTTGCCGCCTTCTGTTTGAGGCCCTCTGTTTGGGTCTCACTGTTTACCGCACCAAGTTGGCCGCCCTCTGTTTGCCTGCCTCTGTTTACCGCCCTCTGTTTGGCGTCATGTGATTGCCGCCCTCTGTTTGGGGCCCTCTCTTTTCTGCCCTCTGTTTGCCGCCCTCTGTTTGCCGCCCTCTGTTTGCCGCCCTCTGTTTGCCGCCCTCTGTTTGCCGCCCTCTGTTTGCCGCCCTCTGTTTGCCGCCCTCTGTTTGCCGCCCTCTGTTTGCCGCCCTCTGTTTGCCGCCCTCTGTTTGCGGCCCTCTGTTTGCTGCCCTCTGTTTGCCGCCCTCTGTTTGCCGCCCTCTGTTTGCCGCCCTCTGTTTGCCGCCCTCTGTTTGCCGCCCTCTGTTTGCCGCCCTCTGTTTGCCGCCCTCTGTTTGCCTCCCTCTGTTTGCCGCCCACTGTTTGCCACGCTCTGTTTGTTACCCTCTGTTTGCCGCCCTCTGTTTGCCGCCCTCTGTTTGCCGCCCTCTGTTTGCCGCCCTCTGTTTGCCGCCCTCTGTTTGCCGCCCTCTGTTTGCCGCCCTCTGTTTGCTGCCCTCTGTTTGGGGCCCTCTGTTTGCCGCCCTCTTTTTGCCGCCCTCTGTTTGCCGCCCTCTGTTTGCCGCCCTCTGTTTGCCGCCCTCTGTTTGCCGCCCTCTTTTTGGGGCCCTCTGTTTTCCGCTCTCTGATTGCCGCCCTCTGTTTGCCGCCCTCTGTTTGCCTCCATCTGTTTGCCACCCTCTGTTTGGAGCCCTCTGTTTGCTGCCCTCTGTATGCTGCCCTCTGATCGGGGCCCTCTGTTTGCCGCTGCCTCTTTACCGCCCTAATTTTGCCGACCTCTGTTTGCTGCCCTCTGTTTGCCACCCACTGTTTGGGGCCCTTTGTTTGCCACCCTCTGTTTGCCACCCTCTGTTTACTGCCCTCTGTTTGGAGCCCTCCGTTTGCTGCCCTCTGTTTGCGGCACTGTGAATGCCTCCTTCTGTTTGGGGCCCTCTGTTTGCGGCCTTCTGTTTGCCGCCCTCTGTTTGCTGCCCTCTGTTTGCCGCTCTCTGTTTGCCGGCTTTGTTTGCCGCACTATGTCTGCCTCCCTCTGTTTGCTGCCCTCTTTTTGCCTCCCTCTGTTTGTCGCCCTCTGTTTTACGCACTCTGTTTGCCGCCTTCTGGTTGGGGCCCTCTGTTTGCCGGCTTCGGTTTGCCACCCTCTCTTTCTCTCCCTCTGTTTGGCGCCCTTTGTTTGCCACCCTCTGTTTCCCTCCCTCTGTTTGCCGCTAACAATTTTTTGCCCTCTATTTGCCGCCTTCTGGTTGGGGCCCTCTGTTTGCCGCCCTCAGTTTGAGGCATTCTGTTTGCGGCACTTTTTTTCCGCTCTCTGTTTGCCACCGTCTCTTTCTCTCCCTCTGTTTGCCACCCTCTGTTTCCCTCAATATGCTGGCTGCCATCTGTTTGCCGCCCGATGTTTGCCGCCTTCTGTTTGGGGCCCTCTCTTTGTCGCCCTCTGTTTGCCGCCCTATGTTTGCCTACCACTGTTTGCTGCCCTCTGATTGGGGCCCTCTGTTTGCCGCCCTCTGTTTTCCACAATCTCTTTGGGGACCTCTGTTTGCCGCCTTCAATTTGCCGCCCTCTGTTTGTGGCCCTCTGTTTGCCTCCCTCTCTTTGCTGCCCTCTGTTTGTAGCTCTTTCTTTGCTGCCCTCTGTTTGTCGCTCTCTGTTTGCCGACCACTGTTTGGGGCCATCTGTTTGCCGCCCTCTGTATGCCGATGTCTGTCTGTCCCCCTCTGTTTGCCGAACTCTGTTTCCCGGCCTCTGTTTGCCACCCTCTGGTTACGCTCTCTGTTTGCCGCCCTCTGTTTGCCGCCCTCTGTTTACCGCCGACTTTTTCGAGCCCACTGAATGCCGCCCCCTGTTTGCCGCCCTCTGTTTGAGGCCCTGTCTTTGGGGCCCTCTGTTTGCCGCACTCTGTTTGCCGCACTCTGTTTGCCGCCCTCTGTTTGCCTCCCTCTGTTTGGAGCCTTCTGTTTGCCGCCCACTGTTTGGGGCCATCTGATGGCCGCCCTCTGTATGCCGATGTTTGCCTCCCTCTGTTTGCTGCCCTCTGTTTGCAGCGCTTTCTTTGCTGCCCTCTGTTTGTCGCCCTCTGTTTGCCGATCTCTGTTTCCCGGCCTCTGTTTGCCACCCACTGTTTGCCGCTCTCTGTTTGCCACCCTCTGTTTGGTTTCCTCTGTTTGCCGCCCTCTGTTTACCGCCCACTGTTTCGAGCCCTCTGAATGCCGCCCCCGTTTGCCGCCCTCTGTTTGAGGCCCTCTATTTGGGGCCCTTTCTTTGCCGCCGTCAGTATGCCGCCCTATGTTTGCCACCCTCTGTTTGCCGCCTTCTGTTTGCCGCACTCTGTTTGCCTCCCTCTGTTTGCCGCCCTCTGTTTGCCTCCCTCTGTTTGCCGTCCTCTGTATGCCGCCCTCTGTTTGCTGCACTGTGTTTGCCGACCTCTGCTTACTGCCCTCTGTTTGCAGCCCTCTGTTTGTGGCCCTCTGTTTGGGGCCCTCTGTTTGCCGCCCTCTGCTTGCCGCCCTCTGTTTGTGGCCCTTTATTTGTCCCCCTCTGTTTGCCGCCATCTATTTGCCACCTTCTGTTTGCCGCCCTCTGTTTGCTGCCTTCTGTTTGGGGCCCTCTGTTTGCCACCCTCTGTTTGCCGCTCTCTGTTTGCCACGCTCTGTTGGGGTCCTCTGTTTGCCGATCTCTGTTTGCCGCCCTCTGTTTGCCGCCCTCTGATTTGAGCCCTCTGAATGCCGCCCCCTGTTTGCCGCCCTCTGTTTGGGGCCCTCTCTTTGCCGCCCTCAGTATGCCGCCCTATGTTTGCCGTGCTCTGTTTGCCTGCCTCAGTTTGCCTCCTACTGTTTGCTGCCCTCTGTTTACCGCAATCTATTTGGGGACCTCTGTTTGCTGCCTTCAATTTGCCACCCTCTGTTTGGGGCCCTCTGTTTGCCACCCTCTGTTTTTGGCCCTCTGTTTGTGGCCCTCTGTTTGCCTCCCTCTGTTTGCTGCCCTCTGTTTCCAGCACTTTCTTTGCTGCCCTCTGTTTGTCGCCCTCTGTTTGCCGACCACTGTTTGGGGCCATCTGTTTGCCGCCCTCTGTATGCCGATGTCCGTTTGTCCCCCTCTGTTTGCCGAACTCTGTTTCCCGGCCTCTGTTTGCCACCCTCTGTTTGGGTTCCTCTGTTTGCTACACTCTGTTTGCCGCCCTCTTTTCATCGTCCTCAGTTTGCCGCCCTCTACTTGCCGCACTCTTTTTACTGCCATCTGTTTGGGGCCCTCTGTTTGGGTCCTTTTATTTGTCGCCCTCTGTTTGTGGCCCTCTGTTTGCCTCCCTCTGTTTGCTGCCCTCTGTTTGCAGCGCTTTCTTTGCTGCCCTCTGTTTGTCGCTCTCTGTTTGCCGACCACTGTTTGGGGCCATCTGTTTGCCGCCCTCTGTATGCCGATGTCTGTCTGTCCCCCTCTGTTTGCCGAACTCTGTTTCCCGGCCTCTGTTTGCCACCCTCTGGTTACGCTCTCTGTTTGCCGCCCTCTGTTTGCCGCCCTCTGTTTACCGCCGACTTTTTCGAGCCCACTGAATGCCGCCCCCTGTTTGCTGCCCTCTGTTTGCCGCCCTCTGTTTGGAGCCTTCTGTTTGCCGCCCACTGTTTGGGAACATCTGTTTGCCGCCCTCTGTATGCCGATGTTTGCCTCCCTCTGTTTGCTGCCCTCTGTTTGCAGCGCTTTCTTTGCTGCCCTCTGTTTGTCGCCCTCTGTTTGCCGATCTCTGTTTCCCGGCCTCTGTTTGCCACCCACTGTTTGCCGCTCTCTGTTTGCCACCCTCTGTTTGGTTTCCTCTGTTTACCGCCCACTGTTTCTAGCCCTCTGAATGCCGCCCCCTGTTTGCCGCCGTCTGTTTGAGGCCCTCTATTTGGGGCCCTTTCTTTGCCGCCGTCAGTATGCCGCCCTATGTTTGCCACCCTCTGTTTGCTGCCTTCTGTTTGCCGCACTCTGTTTGCCTCCCACTGTTTGCTGCCCTCTGTATGGTGCCCTCTCTTCGGGGCCCGCTGTTTGCCGCACTCTGTTTGCCGGCCTCTGATTGCCGCCCCCTGTTTGCTGACCTCTGTTTGGGGTCGTCTGTTTGCCGCCCTCTGCTTGCCGCCCTCTGCTTGCCGCCCTCTGTATGCTGCCCTCCGTGTGCCGCACTCTGCTTGCCTCCCTATGTTTACTGCCCTCTGTTTTGGGCCCTGTGTTATGGCCCTCTGTTTGCCGCCCTCTATTTGCCGCCCTCTCTTGCTACACTCTGTTGGCCGTCCTCTGTTGGCCACACTCTGTTGGCCGCCCTCTGTTTTCCGCCCTCTGTTACCCTCCCTCTGCTTTCCGTCCTCTAATTGCCATCCTCTTTTTGCCGCCCTCTGTTTGCCGCAATGTGTTTGCCGCCCTCTGTTTGCAGACCTCTGTTTGGGGCCCTCTATTTGCCGCCCTCTGTTTGCCGCCTCCTTTTTGCCGCACTCTGTTTGCCGCCTTCTGTTTTCCGCCTTCTCTTTGCCGCCCTCTTTTGGCCGCATTCCATTTGCCGCCCTCTATTTGCCTTCCTCGGTTTGCCGCCCCCTGTTTGCCTCCCTCTGTTTGCCGCCCTCTGATTGCCTCCCTCTGTTTGCCGCCCTCTGTATGCCGCCCTCTGTTTGCTGCACTGTGTTTGCCGCCCACAGTTTACTGCCCTCTGATTGGGGCCCTCTGTTAGCCTCCCTCTGTTTGCCGCCCTCTGTTTGCCTCCCTCTGTTTGCCGTCCTCTGTATGCCGCCCTCTGTTTGCTGCACTGTGTTTGCCGCCCTCTGCTTACTGCCCTCTGTTTGCAGCCCTGTTTGGGGCCCTCTGTTTGCTGCCCTCTGTTTGCCTCCCTCTGTTTGGCGCCCTCTGTTTGCCGCCCTCTGTTTGCAGCCCACTGTTTGGGGCCCTCTGTTTGCCGCCTCTGTTTGCAGCCCACGTTTGGGGCCCTCTGTTTGCCGCCCTCTGTTTGCCGCCCTCTGTTTGCCGCCCTCTGTTTGGGGCCCTCTGTTTGCCGCCCTCTGCTTGCCGCCCTCTGTTTGTGGCCCTTTATTTGTCCCCCTCTGTTTGCCGCCATCTATTTGCCGCCTTCTGTTTGCCGCCCTCTGTTTGCTGCCTTCTGTTTGGGGCCCTCTGTTTGCCACCCTCTGTTTGCCGCTCTCTGTTTGCCACGCTCTGTTGGGGTCCTCTGTTTGCCGATCTCTGTTTGCCGCCCTCTGTTTGCCGCCCTCTGATTTGAGCCCTCTGAATGCCGCCCCCTGTTTGCCGCCCTCTGTTTGGGGCCCTCTCTTTGCCGCCCTCAGTATGCCGCCCTATGTTTGCCGCGTTCTGTTTGCCTGCCTCAGTTTGCCTCCTACTGTTTGCTGCCCTCTGTTTTCCGCAATCTATTAGGGGACCTCTGTTTGCCGCCTTCAATTTGCCGCCCTCTCTTTGGGGCCCTCTGTTTGCTGCCCTCTGCTGCCGCCCTCTGTTTGCCACCCTCTGATTGTGGCCCTCTGTTTGGAGCCTTCTGTTTGTCGCCCTCTGTTTGCCGAACTCTGTTTGTGGCCCTCTGTTTGCCTCCCTCTGTTTGCTGCCCTCTGTTTGCAGCACTTTCTTTGCTGCCCTCTGTTTGTCGCCCTCTGTTTGCCGACCACTGTTTGGGGCTATCTGTTTGGGGCCCTCTCTTTGCCGCCCTCAGTATGCCTCCCTATGTTTGTCGCCCTCAGTTTGCCGCCTTCTGTTTGGTGCCCATCTCTTTGGGGCCCTCTGTTTGCCGCACTCCGTTTGCCTCACTCTGTTTGCCACCCTCTGTTTGCCGCCTTCTGTTTGGGGCCCTCTGTTTGGAACCTTCTGTTTGCCGATCTCTGTTTGCTGCCCTCTGTTTGCAGCGCTTTCTTTGCTGCCCTCTGTTTGCCGACCACTGTTTCGGGCAATCTGATTGCCGCCCTCTGTATGCCGATGTCTGTTTGTCCCCCTCTGTTTGCCGAACTCTGTTTCCCGGCCTCTGTTTGCCACCCTCTGTTTGCCGCTCTCTGTTTGCCACCCTCTGTTTGGTGTCCTCTGTTTGCCGCCCTCTGTTTACCGCCCACTGTTTCGAGCCCTCTGAATGCCGCCCCCTGTTTGTCGCCCTCTGTTTGAGGCCCTCTATTTGGGGCCCTCTCTTTGCCGCCCTCAGTATGCCGCCCTATGTTTGCCACCATCTGTTTGCCACCTTCTGTTTGCCGCACTCTGTTTGCCTCCCTCTGTTTGCCGCCCTCTGTATGGTGCGCTCTCTTTGGGGACCTCTGTTTGCCGCACTCTGTTTGCCGCCCTCTAATTGCCGCCCTCTGTTTGCTGACCTCTGTTTGCGGCCCTCTTTTTGCCGCCCTCTGTTTGGGCGCTCTCTTTGCCGATCTCGGATTGCCGTCCCATGTTTGCCGCCCTCTGTTTGATGCCCTCTGTTTGCTGCCCTCTGTTTGCCCTCCTCAGTATGCCGCCCTATGTTTGCCGCCCTCTGTTTGGGGTCGTCTGTTTGCCGCCCTCTGCTTGCTGCCCTCTGCTTGCTGCCCTCTGTTTGCCGCCCTCTGTTTGCCGCCCTCTGTATGCCGCCCTCCGTGTGCCGCACTCTGCTTGCCGCCCTATGTTTACTGCCCTCTGTTTGGGGCCCTGTGTTATGGCCCTCTGTTTGCCGCCCTCTATTTGCCGCCCTCTGTTTGCTACACTCTGTTGGCCGTCCTCTGTTTGCCACACTCTGTTGGCCGCCCTCTGTATGCCGCCCTCTGTATGCCGCCCTCTGTTTGCTGCACTGTGTTTGCCGCCCTCTGTTTACTGCCCTCTGTTTGGGGCCCTCTGTTTGCCGCCCTCTGTTTGCCGCCCTCTGTTTGCCGCCCTCTGTTTGCCGCCCTCTGTTTGCCGCCCTCTGTTTGCCGCCCTCTGTTTGCCGCCCTCTGTTTGCCGCCCTCTGTTTGCCGCCCTCTGTTTGCCGCCCTCTGTTTGCCGCCCTCTGTTTGCCGCCCTCTGTTTGCCGCCCTCTGTTTGCCGCCCTCTGTTTGCCGCCCTCTGTTTGGTGCCCTCTGTTTGCTGCCCTCTGTTTGCCGCCCTCTGTTTGCCGCCCTCAGTTTGCCACCCTCTGTTTGCCGCCCTCTGTTTGCCGCCCTCTGTTTGCCGCCCTCTGTTTGCCGC
The DNA here is from genome assembly GCA_024679065.1 of Sphyrna mokarran. Classification (NCBI taxonomy): domain Eukaryota; kingdom Metazoa; phylum Chordata; class Chondrichthyes; order Carcharhiniformes; family Carcharhinidae; genus Sphyrna; species Sphyrna mokarran. Next base: position 6,268 of record JAGIQG010000334.1, on the reverse strand, counting down.
CCTCTGTTTGCAGCCCTCTGTTTGGGGCCCTCTGTTTGCCGCCCTCTGCTTGCCGCCCTCTGTTTGTGGCCCTTTATTTGTCCCCCTCTGTTTGCCGCCATCTATGTGCCGCCTTCTGTTTGCCGCCCTCTGTTTGCCGCCTTCTGTTTGGGGCCCTCTGTTTGCCACCCTCTGTTTGCCGCTCTCTGTTTGCCATCCTCTGTTTACCGCCCTCTGATTTGAGCCCTCTGAATGCCGCCCCCTGTTTGCCGCCCTCTGTTTGGGGCCCTCTGTTTGGGGCCCTCTCTTTGCCGCCCTCAGTATGCCGCCCTATGTTTGCCGCGCTCTCTTTTGAGTCGTCTGTTTGCCGCCCTCTGTTTGCCGCCCTCTGCTTATCACTCTGTGTTTGCCGCCGACTTTTCCCGCCTGCTCTTTGCCGCCCTCTGTTTTCCGCCCTCTGTTTGGGGCTCTTTGTTTGCTGCCTTCTGTTTGCCGCCCTCTGTTTGCCGCCCTCTGTTTGCCGCCCTCTGTTTGCCCCCCTCTGTTTGCTGCCCTCTGTTTGCTGCCCACTGTTTGCCACCCTCTGTTTGCCGCTCTCTGTTTTCCACCTTCTGTTTGGGACCATCTGTTCGCCTCCCTCCGTTTGCCGCCCTCTGTTAACTGCACTCTGTTTGGGCCCCTCTCTTTGGGGCCCTTTGCTTGCCGCCCTCTGTTTGCCGCACTCTGTTTGCAGTCCTCTTTTTACCTCCCTCCGTTTTCTGCCCTCTGTTTGCCGCCTTCTGCTTGGGGACCTCTGTTTGCCATCCTCTGTTTGGAGCCATCTGCTTGCAGCCCTCTGTTTGCCACCCTATGATTGTCGCCCTCCGTTTTCCGCCCTCTGGCTGGGGCCCTCTGTTTGCCGCCCTCTGTTTGCCGTCCTCTGTTTGGGGCAGTCTGTTTGCCGTCCTCTGTTTGCCGCCTTCTGTTTGCCGCCCTCCGTTTTCCGCCCTCTGTCTGGGGCACTCTGTCTGCTGCCCTCTGTTTCCCGTCCTCTCTTTCCTGCGCCCTGTTTGCATCCCTCTGTTTGGGCCCTCTGTTTCCCTCCCATTGTTTGACGCCCTCTGTTTGCCACACTCTGTTTACCCCCCTTGTTTGCTGCCCTCAGTTTGCTGCCCACTTTTTGCCGCCCTCTGTTTGCCGCCCTCTGTTTTCCGCCCTCTTTTTGGGGTCCTCAGTTTGCCGACCTCTGTTTGCCGCCCTCTGCTTGGGTCCCTTTGTTTGCCGCCCTCTGTTTGTCGCCCTCTGTTTGCCGCCCTCTGTTTGCCGCACACTGTTTGCCGCCCACAATTTGCTGCCCTCTGTTTGCCGCTCTCTGTTTGCCGCCCTCTGTTTGCCGCCCGCTGTTTGCCTCCTTCTGTTTGCCACCCTCTGTTTGGAGAACTCTGTTGCCACCCATTGTATGCCACCCTCTGTTTGGGCCCCTCTGTTTCCCTTCCTCTGTTTGCCTCCCTCTGTTTGCTGCCCGCTATTTGTTGCCATCTGCTTGCCGCTCTCTGTTTGCCGCCCTCTGTTTGGTGCCCTCTGTTTGCCGACCACTGTTTGCTGCTCTCGGTTTGCCGCTCTCTATTTGCCGCCCTCTGTTTGCCGCCCTCTGTTTTCCACCTTCTGTTTGGGGCCCTCTGTTTGCCGCCCACTGTTTGCCGCCCTCTTTTGGGCCCTCTGTTTGCCGCCCTCTGTTTGCCGCTCTCTGTTTGCCAACCTCTGTTTGCCTGGCTCTGTTTGCCGCCCAGTGCTTTCTGCCGTCTGTTTGGGGCCCTCTGTTTGCCGCCCTCTGTTTGCCAACCTCTGTTTTCCTGGCTCTGTTTGCCGCCCACTATTTTCTGCCGTGTGTTTGGGGCCCTCTGTTTGCTGCACTCTGTTTTCTGCCCTCTGTTTGGGGCCCTCTTTTTGGGGCACTCTGTTTGCGGCCCTCTGTTTGCCGCCATCTATTTGCGGCCCTCTGTTTGCCGCTCTCTGTTTGCCGCCCTCAGTTTGGGGCCCTCTGTTTATCGCCCTGTGTTTGCCTCCCTCTGTTTGCCTCCCTCTGTTTGCCGCCCTCTGCTTGCCGCCCTCTGCTTGCCGCCCTCTGTTTGGGGCACACTGTTGGCGGCCCTCTGTTTGCGGCACACTGTTTGCGGCCCTCTGTTTGCCGCCTTCTGTTTGTCGCCCTCTGTTTCTCGCCCTCTGTTTGCCGCCTTCTGCTTGCTGCCCTTTGTTTGGGGCACTATGATTGCTGCCCTCTGTTTGGTGCCCTTTGTTTGGGGCCCTCTGTTGCCCCCTCTGCTTGCCGCCCTCTGTGGGCACTATGATTGCTGCCCTCTGTTTGCTGCCCTTTCTTTGGGGCACTCTGTTTGCCGCCCTCTGTTTGCCTTCTTGTTTGCCTCCCTCTCTTTGCCGCCCTCTGTTTGCGCCCTCTGTTTGCCGCCTTCTTTTTGGTGCCCTCTGTTTGCGCACTGTGTTTGCCGCCCTCTGTTTTCTCGCCCTCTGTTTGCCGCCCTCTGCTTGCCGCCCTCTGTTTGGGCACTATGATTGCCGCCCTCTGTTTGCTGCACTTTGTTTGGGGCCCTCTGTTTGCCTCCCTCTGCTTGCCGCCCTCTGTTTGGGGCACTATGATTGCTGCCCTCTGTTTGCTGTCCTTTGTTTGGGGCACTCTGTTTGCCGCCCTCTGTTTGCCTCTCTCTGTTTGCCTCCCTCTCTTTGCCGCCCTCTGTTTGCCGCCATCTGTTTGCGGCCCTCTGTTTGCCGCCTTCTTTTTGGTGCCCTCTGTTTTCCGCACTGTGTTTGCCGCCCTCTGTTTTTCGCCCTCTGTTTGCCGTCCTCTGCTTGCCGCCCTCTGCTTGGGGCACTATGATTGCCGCCCTCTGTTTGCTGCACTTTGTTTGGGGCCCTCTGTTTGCCTCCCTCTGCTTGCCGCCCTCTGTTTGGGGCACTATGATTGCTGCCCTCTGTTTGCTGCCCTTTCTTTGGGGCACTCTGTTTGCCGCCCTCTGTTTGCCTCTCTCTGTTTGCCTCCCTCTCTTTGCCGCCCTCTGTGTGCGGCCCTCTGTTTGCCGCCTTCTTTTTGGTGCCCTCTGTTTGCCGCACTGTGTTTGCTGCCCTCTGTTTCTCGCCCTCTGTTTGCCGCCCTCTGCTTGCCGCCCTCTGCTTGGGGCACTATGATTGCCGCCCTCTGTTTGCTGCCCTTTGCTTGGGGCCCTCTGTTTGCCGCCCTCTGCTTGCCTCTCTCTGTTTGCCTCCCTCTCTTTGCCGCGCTCTGTTTGCCGCCCTCTGTTTGCCGCCCTCTGCTTGAGGCCCTCTGTTTGGGGCACTATGATTGCCACCCTCTGTTTGCTGCCCTTTGTTTGGGGCCCTCTGTTTGCCGCCCTCTGCTTGCCTCTCTCTGTTTGCCTCCCTCTCTTTGCCGCCGTCTGTTTGCCGCCCTCTGTTTATCACCCTCGGTTTGCTGCCTTCTGTTTGCCGCCCTCTGTTAAGGGCCCTCTTTCTGGGGACCTCTCTTTGGGGCCGTTTGTTTGCCGCCATGTGTTTGCCGCATTCGGTTTGCTGTTCTCTTTTTGCCTCCATCTGTTTTCTGCCCTCTTTTTGCAGCCTTCTGTTTGGGGCCCTCTGTTTGCACCCTGTGTTTGCTGCCCTCTGTTTGCCGCCCTTTGTTTGCCGCCCTCTGTTTGGGGCCATCAGTTTGCAGCCCTCTGTTTGCCGCCCTCAGTTTGCCGCGCACAGTTTGCCGCCCTCTGTTTATTGCCATCTGTTTGTGTCCCTCTGTTTGGGTCCCTCTGTTTGGGGCCCTCTCTTTGCCGCCCTCTGTTTGCCGCCTTGTGTTTGGCTCCCTGTGTTTGCGCCCTCTGTTTGCCGCCCTCTGTTTGCCGTCCTCTGTTTGGGGCCCTCTGTTTGCCGCCCTCTGTTTGGCGCCCTCTGTTTGCCGCCCTCTGTTTGCCGCCCTCTGTTTGCCGCCCTCTGTTTGCCCCCTTTGTTTCTGCCCTCTCTTTGGGGCCCACTGTTTGGGGCCCTGTGTTTGCTGCCCTCTTTTGCCGACCTCTGTTTGCCACTCTGTTTGCCGCCCTCTGTTTGGGGCCCTCTGCTGCCGTCCTCTGTTTGCATCCCTCTGTTTGCCTCCCTCTGTGTGCTGTCCTGGGTTTGCTGCTCTCTGATTTCCGCCCTCTGCATGCCGCCCTCTGTTTGCCGCCCTCTAATTGCCGCCCTCTATTTTCCGCCTTTTGTTGGGGGCCCTCTGTTTGCCGCCCTCTGTTGCCGCCCTCTGTTTGCAGCACTCTGTTTGCCGCCCTCTTTTTGCCGCCCTCTGTTTGGGGCCCTCTGTTTGCCGCCCTCTGTTTGCCACCCTTCGTTTTCCACCCTCTTTTTGGGGCCCTCTGTTTGCCGCCCTCTGTTTGCCGCCCACTGTTTGCCCCCTTCTGTTTGCTGCCGTCTGTTTGATGCCATCTGTTTGGGGACCTCTGTTTGCCGCCCTCTCTTTGCCGCCCTCTGTTTGCCGCCCTCTGTTTGCTGCCCTCTGTTTGATGCCATCTGTTTGGGGCCCTCAGTTTGCCCCCCTCTGTTTGCCACCTCTTTTGTCCGCCCTCTCTTTGCCGCCCTCTGTTTAGGTTCTTCTGTTTGCAACACTCTGTTTGATGCCCTCAGTTCATCGCCCTCTGTTTGCCGCCCGCTCTTTGCCACCCTCTTTTTACTGCCCTCTGTTTGCCGTCCTCTGTTTCGCGCCCTCTTTTTGCCGCATTCTGTTTGCCTCCCTCAGTTTGCCGCCCTCTGTTTGCTGCCTTCTGATTGGGGCCCTCGGTTTTCCACCCTCTGTTTTCCGCAATCTCGTTGGGGACATCTGTTTCCCACTTTCTATGTGCTGCCCTCTGTTTGGGGCCCTCTGTTTGCCACCCTCTGTTTGCCGCACTCTCTTTGCCACCCTCTGTTTGTCGCCCTCTGTTTGCCACGCTCTGTTTGCCGCCCGCTGTTTGCCGCCCTCTGTTTGGTATTCTCTTCTTGCCTCCCTCTATTTGCCGCCCTCTGTTTGACGCCCTCTGTTTGCTGCCCTCTGATTGGGGCCCTCGGTTTTCCGCCCTCTGTTTTCCGCAATCTCGTTGGGGACCTCTGTTTGCCGCCCTCTATTTGCTGCCCTCTGTTTGGGGCCCTCTGTTTGCCGCCCTCTGTTTGCCGCACACACTTTGCCACCCTCTGTTTGCCGCCCTCTGTTTGCCGCCCTCTGTTTGCCGCCCTCTGTTTGCCGCCCTCTGTTTGCGGCCCTCTGTTTGCCGCCCTCTGTTTGGGCCCTCTGAAATACCCTCTGCTTCGGCCCTCTGTTTGCCACCCTCTGTTTGCCACCCTCTCTTTCTCTCCCTCTGTTTGCGGCCCTCTGTTTACTGCCCTCTGTTTGGGGCCCTCTGTTTGCTGCCCTCTGTTTGCTGCCTTCTGTTTGCCGCCCTCTGTTTACTGCTGTCTTTTTGGCGCCCTCTGTTTGCTGGCCTCTGTTTACCACCCTCTGTTTGCCATCCGCTTTTTGCCTCCCTCTGTTTGCCGCCCTCTGTTTGCCCCCATTTGTTTGCCACCCTCTGTTTTCCGCCCTCTGTTTGGCACCATCTTTTTGCAGCCCTCTGTTTGCCGCCCTCTGTTTCTCGCCCTCTGTTTGCCGCACCCTGTTTGCCGGACTCTTTTTGCCGCCTTCTGTTTGCCGCCCTCTGTTTGCTCCCTTCTGTTTGGGGCCCTCTGTTTGCCACCCTCTGTTTGCCGCTCTCTGTTTGCCACGCTCTGTTGGGGTCCTCTGTTTGCCGATCTCTGCTTGCCGCCCTCTGTTTGCCGCCCTCTGATTTGAGCCCTCTGAATGCCGCCACCTGTTTGCCGCCCTCTGTTTGGGGCCCTCTCTTTGCCGCCCTCAGTATGCCGCCCTATGTTTGCCGCGCTCTGATTGCCTGCCTCAGTTTGCCTCCTACTGTTTGCTGCCCTCTGTTTTCCGCAATCTATTTGGGGACCTCTGTTTGCCGCCTTCAATTTGCCGCCCTCTCTTTGGGGCCCTCTGTTTGCTGCCCTCTGCTGCCGCCCTCTGTTTGCCACCCTCTGATTGTGGCCCTCTGTTTGGAGCCTTCTGTTTGTCGCCCTCTGTTTGCCGAACTCTGTTTGTGGCCCTCTGTTTGCCTCCCTCTGTTTGCTGCCCTCTGTTTGCAGCACTTTCTTTGCTGCCCTCTGTTTGTCGCCCTCTGTTTGCCGACCACTGTTTGGGGCCATCTGATTGGCGCCCTCTGTATGCCGATGTCTGTTTGTCCCCCTCTGTTTGCCG